>CAXIES010000643.1:0-200377 GCA_964023965.1 Melinopterus prodromus | reverse complement strand
ACCCGGACTTTTAGTTGGGTTCGTAATTTTACCCGGAGTTTTAGTTGGGTTCGTAATTTTACCCGGAGTTTTAGTTGGGTTCGTAATTTTACCCGGAGTTTTACTTGGGTTCGTAATTTTACCCGGAGTTTTACTTGGGTTCGTAATTTTACCCGGAGTTTTAGTTGGGTTCGTAATTTTACCCGGAGTTTTAGTTGGGTTCGTAATTTTAACCGGACTTTTTAGTTGGGTTCGTATTTTTTACCCGGACTTTTAGTTGGGTTCGTAATTTTACCCGGAGTATTAGTTGGGTTCGTAATTTTACCCGGAGTTTTAGTTGAGTTCATAATTTTACCCGGAGTTTTAGTTGGGTTCGTAATTTTACCCCGACTTTTTAGTTGGGTTCGTAATTTTACCCCTGACTTTTTAGTTGGGTTCGTATTTTTTACCCGGAGTTTTAGTTGGGTTCGTAATTTTACCCGGAGTTTTAGTTGGGTTCGTAATTTTACCCGGACTTTTTAGTTGGGTTCGTATTTTTTACCCGGACTTTTCGTTGGGTTCGTAATTTTACCCGGAGTTTTAGTTAGGTTCGTATTTTTTACCCGGAGTTTTAGTTGGGTTCGTATTTTTTACCCGGAGTTTTAGTTGGGTTCGTATTTTTAACCGGAGTTTTAGTTGTGTTGGTAATTTTACCCGGAGTTTTAGTTGGGTTCATATTTTTTACCGGACTTTTTAGTTGGGTTCGTATTTTTTACCCGGAGTTTTAGTTGGGTTCGTATTTTTTACCCGGAGTGTTAGTTGGGTTCGTATATTTACCCGGAGTTTTAGTTGGGTTCGTATTTTTACCCGGAGTTTTAGTTGGGTTCGTATTTTTTACCCGGACTTTTTAGTTGGGTTAGTATTTTTGCCCGGAGTTTTAGTTGGGTTGGTATTTTTTAGCCGGAGTTTTAGTTGGGTTCGTATTTTTTACCCGAGTTTTAGTTGGGTTCGTGTTTTTACCCGGATTTTTAGTTGGGTTCATATTTTTTACCGGACTTTTTAGTGGGGTCGTATTTTTTACCCGGAGTTTTAGTTGGGTTCGTATTCTTACCCGGAGTTTTAGTTGGGTTCGTATTTTTTACCCGGACTTTTTAGTTGGGTTAGTATTTTTGCCCGGAGTTTTAGTTGGGTTCGTATTTTTTAGCCGGAGTTTTAGTTGGGTTCGTATTTTTTACCCGGAGTTTTAGTTGGGTTTGTATTTTTTACCCGGAGTTTTAGTTGGGTTCGTATTTTTTACCCGGAGTTTTAATTGGGTTCGTATTTTTACCCGGAGTTTTAGTTGTGTTGGTAACTTTACCCGGAGTTTTAGTTGGGTTCATATTTTTTACCGGACTTTTTAGTTGGGTTCGTATTTTTTACCCGGAGTTTTAGTTGGGTTCGTATTTTTTATCCGGAGTTTTAGTTGGGTTCGTATTTTTACCCGGAGTTTTAGTTGGGTTCGTATTTTTACCCGGAGTTTTAGTTGGGTTCGTATTTTTTACCCGGACTTTTTAGTTGGGTTAGTATTTTTGCCCGGAGTTTTAGTTGGGTTCGTATTTTTTACCCGGAGTTTTAGTTGGGTTCGTATTTTTTACCCGGAGTTTTAGTTGGGTTCGTATTTTTACCCGGAGTTTTAGTTGGGTTCGTATTTTTTACCCGGAGTTTTAGTTGGGTTCGTATTTTTACCCGGAGCTTTAGTTGGGTTCGTATTTTTACCCGGAGTTTTACTTGGGTTCGTAATTTTACCCGGAGTTTTACTTGGGTTCGTAATTTTACCCGGAGTTTTAGTTGGATTCGTAATTTTACCCAGAGTTTTAGTTGGGTTCGTAATTTTACCCGGACTTTTTAGTTGGGTTCGTATTTTTTACCCGGACTTTTAGTTGGGTTCGTACTTTTACCCGGAGTTTTAGTTGGGTTCGCAATTTTACCCGGAGTTTTAGTTGGGTTCGTAATTTTACCCGGACTTTTTAGTTGGGTTCGTATTTTTTACCCGGACTTTTAGTTGGGTTCGTAATTTTACCCGGAGTATTAGTTGGGTTAGTAATTTTACCCGGAGTTTTAGTTGAGTTCATAATTTTACCCGGAGTTTTAGTTGGGTTCGTAATTTTACCCGGACTTTTTAGTTGGGTTCGTAATTTTACCCGGAGTTTTAGTTGGGTTCGTAATTTTACCCGGAGTTTTAGTTGAGTTCGTAATTTTACCCGGAGTTTTAGTTGGGTTCGTAACTTTACCCCGGACTTTTTAGTTGGGTTCGTAATTTTAGCCGGACTTTTTAGGTGGGTTCGTATTTTTTACCCGGAGTTTTAGTTGGGTTCGTAATTTTACCCGGAGTTTTAGTTGGGTTCGTAATTTTACCCGGACTTTTTAGTTGGGTTCGTATTTTTTACCCGGACTTTTAGTTGGGTTCGTAATTTTACCCGGAGTTTTAGTTGGGTTCGTATTTTTTACCCGGAGTTTTAGTTGGGTTCGTATTTTTACCCGGAGTTTTAGTTGGGTTCGTATTTTTTACCCGGACTTTTTAGTTGGGTTAGTATTTTTGCCCGGAGTTTTAGTTGGGTTCGTATTTTTTAGCCGGAGTTTTAGTTGGGTTCGTATTTTTTACCCGGAGTTTTAGTTGGGTTCGTATTTTTAACCCGGAGTTTTAGTTACGTTCGTATTTTTACCCGGAGTTTTAGTTGGGTTCGTACTTTTTACCCGGAGTTTTAGTTGGGTTCGTATTTTTACCCGGAGTTTTAGTTGGGTTCGTATTTTTACCCGGAGTTTAGTTGGGTTCGTATTTTTTACCCGGACTTTTTAGTTGGGTTAGTATTTTTGCCCGGAGTTTAGTTGGGTTCGTATTTTTTTACCCGGAGTTTTAGTTGGGTTCTAAATGTTACCCGGACTTTTTTGTTTGGTTCGTATTTTTTACCCGGAGTTTTAGTTGGGTTCGTAATTTTACCCGGACTTTTTAGTTGGGTTCGTATTTTTACCCGGACTTTTAGTTGGGTTAGTATTTTTGCCCGGAGTTTTAGTTGGGTTCGTATTTTTTAGCCGGAGTTTTAGTTGGGTTCGTATTTTTTACCCGGAGTTTTAGTTGGGTTCGTATTTTTACCCGGAGTTTTAGTTGGGTTCATATTTTTTACCGGACTTTTTAGTTGGGTTCGTAATTTTACCCGGACTTTTTAGTTGGGTTCGTAATTTTACCCGGACTTTTTAGTTGGGTTCGTAATTTTACCCGGAGTTTTAGTTGGGTTCGTAATTTTACCAGGACTTTTTAGTTGGGTTCGAATTTTTTACCCGCACTTTTAGTTGGGTTCATAATTTTACCCGGAGTTTTAGTTGGGTTCGTAATTTTACCCGGACCTTTTAGTTGGGTTCGTATTTTGTACCCGGACTTTTAGTTGGGTTCGTAATTTTACCCGGAGTTTTAGTTGGGTTCGTAATTTACCCGGAGTTTTAGTTGGGTTCGTAATTTTACCCGGAGTCTTGAGTTACCCGGACTTTTTAGTTGGGTTCGTATTTTTACCCGGACTTTTAGTTGGGTTCGTAATTTTACCCGGAGTTTTAGTTGGGTTCGTAATTTTACCCGGAGTTTTAGTTGGGTTCGTAATTTTACCCGGAGTTTTACTTGGGTTCGTAATTTTACCCGGAGTTTTACTTGGGTTCGTAATTTTACCCGGAGTTTTAGTTGGGTTCGTAATTTTACCCGGAGTTTTAGTTGGGTTCGTAATTTTAACCGGACTTTTTAGTTGGGTTCGTATTTTTTACCCGGACTTTTAGTTGGGTTCGTAATTTTACCCGGAGTATTAGTTGGGTTCGTAATTTTACCCGGAGTTTTAGTTGAGTTCATAATTTTACCCGGAGTTTTAGTTGGGTTCGTAATTTTACCCCGACTTTTTAGTTGGGTTCGTAATTTTACCCCTGACTTTTTAGTTGGGTTCGTATTTTTTACCCGGAGTTTTAGTTGGGTTCGTAATTTTACCCGGAGTTTTAGTTGGGTTCGTAATTTTACCCGGACTTTTTAGTTGGGTTCGTATTTTTTACCCGGACTTTTCGTTGGGTTCGTAATTTTACCCGGAGTTTTAGTTAGGTTCGTATTTTTTACCCGGAGTTTTAGTTGGGTTCGTATTTTTTACCCGGAGTTTTAGTTGGGTTCGTATTTTTAACCGGAGTTTTAGTTGTGTTGGTAATTTTACCCGGAGTTTTAGTTGGGTTCATATTTTTTACCGGACTTTTTAGTTGGGTTCGTATTTTTTACCCGGAGTTTTAGTTGGGTTCGTATTTTTTACCCGGAGTGTTAGTTGGGTTCGTATATTTACCCGGAGTTTTAGTTGGGTTCGTATTTTTACCCGGAGTTTTAGTTGGGTTCGTATTTTTTACCCGGACTTTTTAGTTGGGTTAGTATTTTTGCCCGGAGTTTTAGTTGGGTTGGTATTTTTTAGCCGGAGTTTTAGTTGGGTTCGTATTTTTTACCCGGAGTTTTAGTTGGGTTCGTGTTTTTACCCGGATTTTTAGTTGGGTTCGTATTTTTACCCGGAGTTTTAGTTGGGTTCGTATTTTTTACCCGGAGTTTTAGTTGGGTTCGTATTTTTACCCGGAGTTTTAGTTGGGTTCGTATTTTTACCCGGAGTTTTAGTTGGGTTCGTATTTTTTACCCGGACTTTTTAGTTGGGTTAGTATTTTTGCCCAGAGTTTTAGTTGGGTTCGTATTTTTTTACCCGGAGTTTTAGTTGGGTTCTAAATGTTACCCGGACTTTTTTGTTTGGTTCGTATTTTTTACCCGGACTTTTAGTTGGGTTCGTAATTTTACCCGGTGTTTTAGTTGGGTTCGTAATTTTACCCGGAGTTTTAGTTGAGTTCGTAATTTTACCCGGAGTTTTAGTTGGGTTCGTAATTTTACCCGGACTTATTAGTTGGGTTCGTAATTTTACCCGGACTTTTTAGTTGGGTTCGTATTTTTTACCCGGAGTTTTAGTTGGGTTCGTAATTTTACCCGGAGTTTTAGTTGGGTTCGTAATTTTACCCGGACTTTTTAGTTGGGTTCGTATTTTTTACCCGGACTTTTAGTTGGGTTCGTAATTTTACCCGGAGTTTAAGTTGGGTTCGTATTTTTTACCCGGAGTTTTAGTTGGGTTCGTATTTTTTACCCGGAGTTTTAGTTGGGTTCGTATTTTTACCCGGAGTTTTAGTTGTGTTGGTAATTTTACCCGGAGTTTTAGTTGGGTTCATATTTTTTACCGGACTTTTTAGTGGGGTCGTATTTTTTACCCGGAGTTTTAGTTGGGTTCGTATTCTTACCCGGAGTTTTAGTTGGGTTCGTATTTTTTACCCGGACTTTTTAGTTGGGTTAGTATTTTTGCCCGGAGTTTTAGTTGGGTTCGTATTTTTTAGCCGGAGTTTTAGTTGGGTTCGTATTTTTTACCCGGAGTTTTAGTTGGGTTTGTATTTTTTACCCGGAGTTTTAGTTGGGTTCGTATTTTTTACCCGGAGTTTTAATTGGGTTCGTATTTTTACCCGGAGTTTTAGTTGTGTTGGTAACTTTACCCGGAGTTTTAGTTGGGTTCATATTTTTTACCGGACTTTTTAGTTGGGTTCGTATTTTTTACCCGGAGTTTTAGTTGGGTTCGTATTTTTTATCCGGAGTTTTAGTTGGGTTCGTATTTTTACCCGGAGTTTTAGTTGGGTTCGTATTTTTACCCGGAGTTTTAGTTGGGTTCGTATTTTTTACCCGGACTTTTTAGTTGGGTTAGTATTTTTGCCCGGAGTTTTAGTTGGGTTCGTATTTTTTACCCGGAGTTTTAGTTGGGTTCGTATTTTTTACCCGGAGTTTTAGTTGGGTTCGTATTTTTACCCGGAGTTTTAGTTGGGTTCGTATTTTTTACCCGGAGTTTTAGTTGGGTTCGTATTTTTACCCGGAGCTTTAGTTGGGTTCGTATTTTTACCCGGAGTTTTACTTGGGTTCGTAATTTTACCCGGAGTTTTACTTGGGTTCGTAATTTTACCCGGAGTTTTAGTTGGATTCGTAATTTTACCCGGAGTTTTAGTTGGGTTCGTAATTTTACCCGGACTTTTTAGTTGGGTTCGTATTTTTTACCCGGACTTTTAGTTGGGTTCGTACTTTTACCCGGAGTTTTAGTTGGGTTCGCAATTTTACCCGGAGTTTTAGTTGGGTTCGTAATTTTACCCGGACTTTTTAGTTGGGTTCGTATTTTTTACCCGGACTTTTAGTTGGGTTCGTAATTTTACCCGGAGTATTAGTTGGGTTAGTAATTTTACCCGGAGTTTTAGTTGAGTTCATAATTTTACCCGGAGTTTTAGTTGGGTTCGTAATTTTACCCGGACTTTTTAGTTGGGTTCGTAATTTTACCCGGAGTTTTAGTTGGGTTCGTAATTTTACCCGGAGTTTTAGTTGAGTTCGTAATTTTACCCGGAGTTTTAGTTGGGTTCGTAACTTTACCCGGACTTTTTAGTTGGGTTCGTAATTTTAGCCGGACTTTTTAGGTGGGTTCGTATTTTTTACCCGGAGTTTTAGTTGGGTTCGTAATTTTACCCGGAGTTTTAGTTGGGTTCGTAATTTTACCCGGACTTTTTAGTTGGGTTCGTATTTTTTACCCGGACTTTTAGTTGGGTTCGTAATTTTACCCGGAGTTTTAGTTGGGTTCGTATTTTTTACCCGGAGTTTTAGTTGGGTTCGTATTTTTACCCGGAGTTTTAGTTGGGTTCGTATTTTTTACCCGGACTTTTTAGTTGGGTTAGTATTTTTGCCCGGAGTTTTAGTTGGGTTCGTATTTTTTAGCCGGAGTTTTAGTTGGGTTCGTATTTTTTACCCGGAGTTTTAGTTGGGTTCGTATTTTTACCCGGAGTTTTAGTTACGTTCGTATTTTTACCCGGAGTTTTAGTTGGGTTCGTACTTTTTACCCGGAGTTTTAGTTGGGTTCGTATTTTTACCCGGAGTTTTAGTTGGGTTCGTATTTTTACCCGGAGTTTTAGTTGGGTTCGTATTTTTTACCCGGACTTTTTAGTTGGGTTAGTATTTTTGCCCGGAGTTTAGTTGGGTTCGTATTTTTTTACCCGGAGTTTTAGTTGGGTTCTAAATGTTACCCGGACTTTTTTGTTTGGTTCGTATTTTTTACCCGGAGTTTTAGTTGGGTTCGTAATTTTACCCGGACTTTTTAGTTGGGTTCGTAATTTTACCCGGAGTTTTAGTTGGGTTCGTAATTTTACCCCGAGTTTTAGTTGGGTTCGTAATTTTACCCGGAGTTTTAGTTGGGTTCGTAATTTTACCCGGAGTTTTAGTTGGGTTCGTAATTTTTACCCGGAGTTTTAGTTGGGTTCGTATTTTTACCCGGAGTTTTAGTTGGGTTCGTATTTTTACCCGGAGTTTTAGTTGGGTTCGTATTTTTTACCCGGACTTTTTAGTTGGGTTAGTATTTTTGCCCAGAGTTTTAGTTGGGTTCGTATTTTTTTACCCGGAGTTTTAGTTGGGTTCTAAATGTTACCCGGACTTTTTTGTTTGGTTCGTATTTTTTACCCGGACTTTTAGTTGGGTTCGTAATTTTACCCGGTGTTTTAGTTGGGTTCGTAATTTTACCCGGAGTTTTAGTTGAGTTCGTAATTTTACCCGGAGTTTTAGTTGGGTTCGTAATTTTACCCGGACTTATTAGTTGGGTTCGTAATTTTACCCGGACTTTTTAGTTGGGTTCGTATTTTTTACCCGGAGTATTAGTTGGGTTCGTAATTTTACCCGGAGTTTTAGTTGGGTTCGTAATTTTACCCGGACTTTTTAGTTGGGTTCGTATTTTTTACCCGGACTTTTAGTTGGGTTCGTAATTTTACCCGGAGTTTTAGTTGGGTTCGTATTTTTTACCCGGAGTTTTAGTTGGGTTCGTATTTTTTACCCGGAGTTTTAGTTGGGTTCGTATTTTTACCCGGAGTTTTAGTTGTGTTGGTAATTTTACCCGGAGTTTTAGTTGGGTTCATATTTTTTACCGGACTTTTTAGTGGGGTCGTATTTTTTACCCGGAGTTTTAGTTGGGTTCGTATTCTTACCCGGAGTTTTAGTTGGGTTCGTATTTTTTACCCGGACTTTTTAGTTGGGTTAGTATTTTTGCCCGGAGTTTAGTTGGGTTCGTATTTTTTTACCCGGAGTTTTAGTTGGGTTCTAAATGTTACCCGGACTTTTTTGTTTGGTTCGTATTTTTTACCCGGAGTTTTAGTTGGGTTCGTAATTTTACCCGGACTTCTTAGTTGGGTTCGTAATTTTACCCGGAGTTTTAGTTGGGTTCGTAATTTTACCCCGAGTTTTAGTTGGGTTCGTAATTTTACCCGGAGTTTTAGTTGGGTTCGTAATTTTACCCGGAGTTTTAGTTGGGTTCGTAATTTTACCCGGACTTTTTAGTTGGGTTCGTATTTTTTACCCGGACTTTTAGTTGGGTTCGTAATTTTACCCGGAGTTTTAGTTGGGTTCGTAATTTTACCCGGAGTTTTAGTTAAGTTCGTAATTCTACCCGGAGTTTTAGTTGGGTTCGTAATTTTACCCGGACTTTTTAGTTGGTTCGTATTTTTTACCCGGACTTTTAGTTGGGTTCGCAATTTTACCCGGAGTTTTAGTTGGGTTCGTAATTTTACCCGGAGTTTTAGTTGGGTTCGCAATTTTACCCGGAGTCTTGAGTTAATAGTTGGGTTCGTATTTTTACCCGGACTTTTAGTTGGGTTCGTAATTTTACCCGGAGTTTTAGTTGGGTTCGTAATTTTACCCGGCGTTTTAGTTGGGTTCGTAATTTTACCCGGAGTTTTACTTGGGTTCGTAATTTTACCCGGAGTTTTACTTGGGTTCGTAATTTTACCCGGAGTTTTACTTGGGTTCGTAATTTTACCCGGAGTTTTAGTTGGATTCGTAATTTTACCCGGAGTTTTAGTTGGGTTCGTAATTTTACCCGGACTTTTTAGTTGGGTTCGTATTTTTTACCCGGACTTTTAGTTGGGTTCGTAATTTTACCCGGAGTTTTAGTTGGGTTCGTAATTTTACCCGGAGTTTTAGTTGAGTTCGTAATTTTACCCGGAGTTTTAGTTGGGTTCGTAATTTTACCCGGACTTTTTAGTTGGGTTCGTATTTTTTACCCGGAGTTTTAGTTGGGTTCGTAATTTTACCCGGAGTTTTAGTTGGGTTCGTAATTTTACCCGGACTTTTTAGTTGGGTTCGTATTTTTTACCCGGACTTTTAGTTGGGTTCGTAATTTTACCCGGAGTTTTAGTTGGGTTCGAATTTTTTACCCGGAGTTTTAGTTGGGTTCGTATTTTTACCCGGAGTTTTAGTTGTGTTGGTAATTTTACCCGGAGTTTTAGTTGGGTTCATATTTTTTACCGGACTTTTTAGTTGGGTTCGTATTTTTTACCCGGAGTTTTAGTTGGGTTCGTATTTTTACCCGGAGTTTTAGTTACGTTCGTATTTTTACCCGGAGTTTTAGTTGGGTTCGTATTTTTTACCCGGAGTTTTAGTTGGGTTCGTATTTTTACCCGGAGTTTTAGTTGGGTTCGTATTTTTACCCGGAGTTTTAGTTGGGCTCGTATTTTTTACCCGGACTTTTTAGTTGGGTTAGTATTTTTGCCCGGAGTTTAGGTGGGTTCGTATTTTTTTACCCGGAGTTTTAGTTGGGTTCTAAATGTTACACGGACTTTTTTGTTTGGTTCGTATTTTTTACCCGGAGTTTTAGTTGGGTTCGTAATTTTACCCGGACTTTTTAGTTGGGTTCGTAATTTTACCCGGAGTTTTAGTTGGGTTCGTAATTTTACCCCGAGTTTTAGTTGGGTTCGTAATTTTACCCGGAGTTTTAGTTGGGTTCGTAATTTTACCCGGAGTTTTAGTTGGGTTCGTATTTTTACCCGGAGTTTTAGTTACGTTCGTATTTTTACCCGGAGTTTTAGTTGGGTTCGTACTTTTTACCCGGAGTTTTAGTTGGGTTCGTATTTTTACCCGGAGTTTTAGTTGGGTTCGTATTTTTACCCGGAGTTTTAGTTGGGTTCGTATTTTTTACCCGGACTTTTTAGTTGGGTTAGTATTTTTGCCCGGAGTTTAGTTGGGTTCGTATTTTTTTACCCGGAGTTTTAGTTGGGTTCTAAATGTCACCCGGACTTTTTTGTTTGGTTCGTATTTTTTACCCGGAGTTTTAGTTGGGTTCGTAATTTTACCCGGACTTTTTAGTTGGGTTCGTAATTTTACCCGGAGTTTTAGTTGGGTTCGTAATTTTACCCCGAGTTTTAGTTGGGTTCGTAATTTTACCCGGAGTTTTAGTTGGGTTCGTAATTTTACCCGGAGTTTTAGTTGGGTTCGTAATTTTACCCGGACTTTTTAGTTGGGTTCGTATTTTTTACCCGGACTTTTAGTTGGGTTCGTAATTTTACCCGGAGTTTTAGTTGGGTTCGTAATTTTACCCGGAGTTTTAGTTGGGTTCGCAATTTTACCCGGAGTCTTGAGTTAATAGTTGGGTTCGTATTTTTACCCGGACTTTTAGTTGGGTTCGTAATTTTACCCGGAGTTTTAGTTGGGTTCGTAATTTTACCCGGAGTTTTAGTTGGGTTCGTAATTTTACCCGGAGTTTTAGTTGGGTTCGCAATTTTACCCGGAGTCTTGAGTTAATAGTTGGGTTCGTATTTTTACCCGGACTTTTAGTTGGGTTCGTAATTTTACCCGGAGTTTTAGTTGGGTTCGTAATTTTACCCGGCGTTTTAGTTGGGTTCGTAATTTTACCCGGAGTTTTACTTGGGTTCGTAATTTTACCCGGAGTTTTACTTGGGTTCGTAATTTTACCCGGAGTTTTACTTGGGTTCGTAATTTTACCCGGAGTTTTAGTTGGATTCGTAATTTTACCCGGAGTTTTAGTTGGGTTCGTAATTTTACCCGGACTTTTTAGTTGGGTTCGTATTTTTTACCCGGACTTTTAGTTGGGTTCGTAATTTTACCCGGAGTTTTAGTTGGGTTCGTAATTTTACCCGGAGTTTTAGTTGAGTTCGTAATTTTACCCGGAGTTTTAGTTGGGTTCGTAATTTTACCCGGACTTTTTAGTTGGGTTCGTATTTTTTACCCGGAGTTTTAGTTGGGTTCGTAATTTTACCCGGAGTTTTAGTTGGGTTCGTAATTTTACCCGGACTTTTTAGTTGGGTTCGTATTTTTTACCCGGACTTTTAGTTGGGTTCGTAATTTTACCCGGAGTTTTAGTTGGGTTCGAATTTTTTACCCGGAGTTTTAGTTGGGTTCGTATTTTTACCCGGAGTTTTAGTTGTGTTGGTAATTTTACCCGGAGTTTTAGTTGGGTTCATATTTTTTACCGGACTTTTTAGTTGGGTTCGTATTTTTTACCCGGAGTTTTAGTTGGGTTCGTATTTTTACCCGGAGTTTTAGTTACGTTCGTATTTTTACCCGGAGTTTTAGTTGGGTTCGTATTTTTTACCCGGAGTTTTAGTTGGGTTCGTATTTTTACCCGGAGTTTTAGTTGGGTTCGTATTTTTACCCGGAGTTTTAGTTGGGCTCGTATTTTTTACCCGGACTTTTTAGTTGGGTTAGTATTTTTGCCCGGAGTTTAGGTGGGTTCGTATTTTTTTACCCGGAGTTTTAGTTGGGTTCTAAATGTTACACGGACTTTTTTGTTTGGTTCGTATTTTTTACCCGGAGTTTTAGTTGGGTTCGTAATTTTACCCGGACTTTTTAGTTGGGTTCGTAATTTTACCCGGAGTTTTAGTTGGGTTCGTAATTTTACCCCGAGTTTTAGTTGGGTTCGTAATTTTACCCGGAGTTTTAGTTGGGTTCGTAATTTTACCCGGAGTTTTAGTTGGGTTCGTATTTTTACCCGGAGTTTTAGTTACGTTCGTATTTTTACCCGGAGTTTTAGTTGGGTTCGTACTTTTTACCCGGAGTTTTAGTTGGGTTCGTATTTTTACCCGGAGTTTTAGTTGGGTTCGTATTTTTACCCGGAGTTTTAGTTGGGTTCGTATTTTTTACCCGGACTTTTTAGTTGGGTTAGTATTTTTGCCCGGAGTTTAGTTGGGTTCGTATTTTTTTACCCGGAGTTTTAGTTGGGTTCTAAATGTCACCCGGACTTTTTTGTTTGGTTCGTATTTTTTACCCGGAGTTTTAGTTGGGTTCGTAATTTTACCCGGACTTTTTAGTTGGGTTCGTAATTTTACCCGGAGTTTTAGTTGGGTTCGTAATTTTACCCCGAGTTTTAGTTGGGTTCGTAATTTTACCCGGAGTTTTAGTTGGGTTCGTAATTTTACCCGGAGTTTTAGTTGGGTTCGTAATTTTACCCGGACTTTTTAGTTGGGTTCGTATTTTTTACCCGGACTTTTAGTTGGGTTCGTAATTTTACCCGGAGTTTTAGTTGGGTTCGTAATTTTACCCGGAGTTTTAGTTGAGTTCGTAATTCTACCCGGAGTTTTAGTTGGGTTCGTAATTTTACCCGGACTTTTTAGTTGGGTTCGTATTTTTTACCCGGACTTTTAGTTGGGTTCGTAATTTTACCCGGAGTTTTAGTTGGGTTCGTAATTTTACCCGGAGTTTTAGTTGGGTTCGCAATTTTACCCGGAGTCTTGAGTTAATAGTTGGGTTCGTATTTTTACCCGGACTTTTAGTTGGGTTCGTAATTTTACCCGGAGTTTTAGTTGGGTTCGTAATTTTACCCGGAGTTTTAGTTGGGTTCGTAATTTTACCCGGAGTTTTACTTGGGTTCGTAATTTTACCCGGAGTTTTACTTGGGTTCGTAATTTTACCCGGAGTTTTACTTGGGTTCGTAATTTTACCCGGAGTTTTAGTTGGATTCGTAATTTTACCCGGAGTTTTAGTTGGGTTCGCATTTTTTACCCGGACTTTTAGTTGGGTTCGTAATTTTACCCGGAGTTTTAGTTGGGTTCGTAATTTTACCCGGAGTTTTAGTTGAGTTCGTAATTTTACCCGGAGTTTTAGTTGGGTTCGTAATTTTACCCGGACTTTTTAGTTGGGCTCGTATTTTTTACCCGGAGTTTTAGTTGGGTTCGTAATTTTACCCGGAGTTTTAGTTGGGTTCGTAATTTTACCCGGACTTTTTAGTTGGGTTCGTATTTTTTACCCGGACTTTTAGTTGGGTTCGTAATTTTACCCGGAGTTTTAGTTGGGTTCGAATTTTTTACCCGGAGTTTTAGTTGGGTTCGTATTTTTACCCCGAGTTTTAGTTGTGTTGGTAATTTTACCCGGAGTTTTAGTTGGGTTCATGTTTTTTACCGGACTTTTTAGTTGGGTTCGTATTTTTTACCCGGAGTTTTAGTTGGGTTCGTATTTTTACCCGGAGTTTTAGTTACGTTCGTATTTTTACCCGGAGTTTTAGTTGGGTTCGTATTTTTACCCGGAGTTTTAGTTGGGTTCGTATTTTTACCCGGAGTTTTAGTTGGGTTCGTATTTTTACCCGGAGTTTTAGTTGGGCTCGTATTTTTTACCCGGACTTTTTAGTTGGGTTAGTATTTTTGCCCGGAGTTTAGTTGGGTTCGTATTTTTTTACCCGGAGTTTTAGTTGGGTTCTAAATGTTACCCGGACTTTTTTGTTTGGTTCGTATTTTTTACCCGGAGTTTTAGTTGGGTTCGTAATTTTACCCGGACTTTTTAGTTGGGTTCGTAATTTTACCCGGAGTTTTAGTTGGGTTCGTAATTTTACCCCGAGTTTTAGTTGGGTTCGTAATTTTACCCGGAGTTTTAGTTGGGTTCGTAATTTTACCCGGAGTTTTAGTTGGGTTCGTAATTTTACCCGTACTTTTTAGTTGGGTTCGTATTTTTTACCCGGACTTTTAGTTGGGTTCGTAATTTTACCCGGAGTTTTAGTTGGGTTCGTAATTTTACCCGGAGTTTTAGTTGAGTTCGTAATTTTACCCGGAGTTTTAGTTGGGTTCGTAATTTTACCCGGACTTTTTAGTTGGGTTCGTATTTTTTACCCGGACTTTTAGTTGGGTTCGTAATTTTACCCGGAGTTTTAGTTGGGTTCGTAATTTTACCCGGAATTTTAGTTGGGTTCCCAATTTTACCCGGAGTCTTGAGTTAATAGTTGGGTTCGTATTTTTACCCGGACTTTTAGTTGGGTTCGTAATTTTACCCGGAGTTTTAGTTGGGTTCGTAATTTTACCCGGAGTTTTAGTTGGGTTCGTAATTTTACCCGGAGTTTTAGTTGGGTTCGTAATTTTACCCGGAGTTTTACTTGGGTTCGTAATTTTACCCGGAGTTTTACTTGGGTTCGTAATTTTACCCGGAGTTTTACTTGGGTTCGTAATTTTACCCGGAGTTTTAGTTGGGTTCGTAATTTTACCCGGAGTTTTAGTTGGGTTCGTAATTTTACCAGGACTTTTTAGTTGGGTTCGTATTTTTTACCCGGACTTTTAGTTGGGTTCGTAATTTTACCCGGAGTTTTAGTTGGGTTCGTAATTTTACCCGGAGTTTTAGTTGAGTTCGTAATTTTACCCGGAGTTTTAGTTGGGTTCGTAATTTTACCCGGACTTTTTAGTTGGGTTCGTAATTTTACCCGGACTTTTTAGTTGGGTTCGTATTTTTTACCCGGAGTTTTAGTTGGGTTCGTAATTTTACCCGGAGTTTTAGTTGGGTTCGTAATTTTACCCGGACTTTTTAGTTGGGTTCGTATTTTTTACCCGGACTTTTAGTTGGGTTCGTAATTTTACCCGGAGTTTTTAGTTGGGTTCGTAATTTTACCCGGAGTTTTAGTTGGGTTCGTAATTTTACCCGGACTTTTTAGTTGGGTTCGAATTTTTTACCCGGACTTTTAGTTGGGTTCATAATTTTACCCGGAGTTTTAGTTGGGTTCGTAATTTTACCCGGACCTTTTAGTTGGGTTCGTATTTTGTACCCGGACTTTTAGTTGAGTTCGTAATTTTACCCGGAGTTTTAGTTGGGTTCGTAATTTTACCCGGAGTTTTAGTTGGGTTCGTAATTTTACCCGGAGTCTTGAGTTACCCGGACTTTTTAGTTGGGTTCGTATTTTTACCCGGACTTTTAGTTGGGTTCGTAATTTTACCCGGAGTTTTAGTTGGGTTCGTAATTTTACCCGGAGTTTTAGTTGGGTTCGTAATATTACCTGGAGTTTTACTTGGGTTCGTAACTTTACCCGGAGTTTTACTTGGGTTCTTAATTTTACCCGGAGTTTTAGTTGGGTTCGTAATTTTACCCGGAGTTTTAGTTGGGTTCGTAATTTTACCCGGACTTTTTAGTTGGGTTCGTATTTTTTACCCGGACTTTTAGTTGGGTTCGTAATTTTACCCGGAGTATTAGTTGGGTTCGTAATTTTACCCGGAGTTTTAGTTGAGTTCATAATTTTACCCGGAGTTTTAGTTGGGTTCGTAATTTTACCCGGACTTTTTAGTTGGGTTCGTAATTTTACCCGGAGTTTTAGTTGGGTTCGTAATTTTACCCCGAGTTTTAGTTGGGTTCGTAATTTTACCCGGAGTTTTAGTTGGGTTCGTAATTTTACCCGGAGTTTTAGTTGGGTTCGTATTTTTACCCGGAGTTTTAGTTACGTTCGTATTTTTACCCGGAGTTTTAGTTGGGTTCGTACTTTTTACCCGGAGTTTTAGTTGGGTTCGTATTTTTACCCGGAGTTTTAGTTGGGTTCGTATTTTTACCCGGAGTTTTAGTTGGGTTCGTATTTTTTACCCGGACTTTTTAGTTGGGTTAGAATTTTTGCCCGGAGTTTAGTTGGGTTCGTATTTTTTTACCCGGAGTTTTAGTTGGGTTCTAAATGTCACCCGGACTTTTTTGTTTGGTTCGTATTTTTTACCCGGAGTTTTAGTTGGGTTCGTAATTTTACCCGGACTTTTTAGTTGGGTTCGTAATTTTACCCGGAGTTTTAGTTGGGTTCGTAATTTTACCCCGAGTTTTAGTTGGGTTCGTAATTTTACCCGGAGTTTTAGTTGGGTTCGTAATTTTACCCGGAGTTTTAGTTGGGTTCGTAATTTTACCCGGACTTTTTAGTTGGGTTCGTATTTTTTACCCGGACTTTTAGTTGGGTTCGTAATTTTACCCGGAGTTTTAGTTGGGTTCGTAATTTTACCCGGAGTTTTAGTTGAGTTCGTAATTCTACCCGGAGTTTTAGTTGGGTTCGTAATTTTACCCGGACTTTTTAGTTGGGTTCGTATTTTTTACCCGGACTTTTAGTTGGGTTCGTAATTTTACCCGGAGTTTTAGTTGGGTTCGTAATTTTACCCGGAGTTTTAGTTGGGTTCGCAATTTTACCCGGAGTCTTGAGTTAATAGTTGGGTTCGTATTTTTACCCGGACTTTTAGTTGGGTTCGTAATTTTACCCGGAGTTTTAGTTGGGTTCGTAATTTTACCCGGAGTTTTAGTTGGGTTCGTAATTTTACCCGGAGTTTCACTTGGGTTCGTAATTTTACCCGGAGTTTTACTTGGGTTCGTAATTTTACCCGGAGTTTTACTTGGGTTCGTAATTTTACCCGGAGTTTTAGTTGGATTCGTAATTTTACCCGGAGTTTTAGTTGGGTTCGCATTTTTTACCCGGACTTTTAGTTGGGTTCGTAATTTTACCCGGAGTTTTAGTTGGGTTCGTAATTTTACCCGGAGTTTTAGTTGAGTTCGTAATTTTACCCGGAGTTTTAGTTGGGTTCGTAATTTTACCCGGACTTTTTAGTTGGGTTCGTATTTTTTACCCGGAGTTTTAGTTGGGTTCGTAATTTTACCCGGAGTTTTAGTTGGGTTCGTAATTTTACCCGGACTTTTTAGTTGGGTTCGTATTTTTTACCCGGACTTTTAGTTGGGTTCGTAATTTTACCCGGAGTTTTAGTTGGGTTCGAATTTTTTACCCGGAGTTTTAGTTGGGTTCGTATTTTTACCCGGAGTTTTAGTTGTGTTGGTAATTTTACCCGGAGTTTTAGTTGGGTTCATATTTTTTACCGGACTTTTTAGTTGGGTTCTTATTTTTTACCCGGAGTTTTAGTTGGGTTCGTATTTTTACCCGGAGTTTTAGTTACGTTCGTATTTTTACCCGGAGTTTTAGTTGGGTTCGTATTTTTTACCCGGAGTTTTAGTTGGGTTCGTATTTTTACCCGGAGTTTTAGTTGGGTTCGTATTTTTACCCGGAGTTTTAGTTGGGCTCGTATTTTTTACCCGGACTTTTTAGTTGGGTTAGTATTTTTGCCCGGAGTTTAGTTGGGTTCGTATTTTTTTACCCGGAGTTTTAGTTGGGTTCTAAATGTTACCCGGACTTTTTTGTTTGGTTCGTATTTTTTACCCGGAGTTTTAGTTGGGTTCGTAATTTTACCCGGACTTTTTAGTTGGGTTCGTAATTTTACCCGGAGTTTTAGTTGGGTTCGTAATTTTACCCCGAGTTTTAGTTGGGTTCGTAATTTTACCCGGAGTTTTAGTTGGGTTCGTAATTTTACCCGGAGTTTTAGTTGGGTTCGTAATTTTACCCGTACTTTTTAGTTGGGTTCGTATTTTTTACCCGGACTTTTAGTTGGGTTCGTAATTTTACCCGGAGTTTTAGTTGGGTTCGTAATTTTACCCGGAGTTTTAGTTGAGTTCGTAATTTTACCCGGAGTTTTAGTTGGGTTCGTAATTTTACCCGGACTTTTTAGTTGGGTTCGTATTTTTTACCCGGACTTTTAGTTGGGTTCGTAATTTTACCCGGAGTTTCAGTTGGGTTCGTAATTTTACCCGGAATTTTAGTTGGGTTCCCAATTTTACCCGGAGTCTTGAGTTAATAGTTGGGTTCGTATTTTTACCCGGACTTTTAGTTGGGTTCGTAATTTTACCCGGAGTTTTAGTTGGGTTCGTAATTTTACCCGGAGTTTTAGTTGGGTTCGTAATTTTACCCGGAGTTTTAGTTGGGTTCGTAATTTTACCCGGAGTTTTACTTGGGTTCGTAATTTTACCCGGAGTTTTACTTGGGTTCGTAATTTTACCCGGAGTTTTACTTGGGTTCGTAATTTTACCCGGAGTTTTAGTTGGGTTCGTAATTTTACCCGGAGTTTTAGTTGGGTTCGTAATTTTACCAGGACTTTTTAGTTGGGTTCGTATTTTTTACCCGGACTTTTAGTTGGGTTCGTAATTTTACCCGGAGTTTTAGTTGGGTTCGTAATTTTACCCGGAGTTTTAGTGGAGTTCGTAATTTTACCCGGAGTTTTAGTTGGGTTCGTAATTTTACCCGGACTTTTTAGTTGGGTTCGTAATTTTACCCGGACTTTTTAGTTGGGTTCGTATTTTTTACCCGGAGTTTTAGTTGGGTTCGTAATTTTACCCGGAGTTTTAGTTGGGTTCGTAATTTTACCCGGACTTTTTAGTTGGGTTCGTATTTTTTACCCGGACTTTTAGTTGGGTTCGTAATTTTACCCGGAGTTTTTAGTTGGGTTCGTAATTTTACCCGGAGTTTTAGTTGGGTTCGTAATTTTACCCGGACTTTTTAGTTGGGTTCGAATTTTTTACCCGGACTTTTAGTTGGGTTCATAATTTTACCCGGAGTTTTAGTTGGGTTCGTAATTTTACCCGGACCTTTTAGTTGGGTTCGTATTTTGTACCCGGACTTTTAGTTGAGTTCGTAATTTTACCCGGAGTTTTAGTTGGGTTCGTAATTTTACCCGGAGTTTTAGTTGGGTTCGTAATTTTACCCGGAGTCTTGAGTTACCCGGACTTTTTAGTTGGGTTCGTATTTTTACCCGGACTTTTAGTTGGGTTCGTAATTTTACCCGGAGTTTTAGTTGGGTTCGTAATTTTACCCGGAGTTTTAGTTGGGTTCGTAATATTACCTGGAGTTTTACTTGGGTTCGTAACTTTACCCGGAGTTTTACTTGGGTTCTTAATTTTACCCGGAGTTTTAGTTGGGTTCGTAATTTTACCCGGAGTTTTAGTTGGGTTCGTAATTTTACCCGGACTTTTTAGTTGGGTTCGTATTTTTTACCCGGACTTTTAGTTGGGTTCGTAATTTTACCCGGAGTATTAGTTGGGTTCGTAATTTTACCCGGAGTTTTAGTTGAGTTCATAATTTTACCCGGAGTTTTAGTTGGGTTCGTAATTTTACCCGGACTTTTTAGTTGGGTTCGTAATTTTACCCGGACTTTTCAGTTGGGTTCGTATTTTTTACCCGGAGTTTTATTTGGGTTCGTAATTTTACCCGGAGTTTTATTTGGGTTCGTAATTTTACCCGGACTTTTTAGTTGGGTTCGTATTTTTACCCGGAGTTTTAGTTACGTTCGTATTTTTACCCGGAGTTTTAGTTGGGTTCGTATTTTTTACCCGGAGTTTTAGTTGGGTTCGTATTTTTACCCGGAGTTTTAGTTGGGTTCGTATTTTTACCCGGAGTTTTAGTTGGGTTCGTATTTTTTACCCGGACTTTTTAGTTGGGTTAGTATTTTTGCCCGGAGTTTAGTTGGGTTCGTATTTTTTTACCCGGAGTTTTAGTTGGGTTCTAAATGTTACCCGGACTTTTTTGTTTGGTTCGTATTTTTTACCCGGAGTTTTAGTTGGGTTCGTAATTTTCCCGGACTTTTTAGTTGGGTTCGTAATTTTACCCGGAGTTTTAGTTGGGTTCGTAATTTTACCCCGAGTTTTAGTTGGGTTCGTAATTTTACCCGGAGTTTTAGTTGGGTTCGTAATTTTACCCGGAGTTTTAGTTGGGTTCGTAATTTTACCCGGACTTTTTAGTTGGGTTCGTATTTTTTTCCCGGACTTTTAGTTGGGTTCGTAATTTTACCCGGAGTTTTAGTTGGGTTCGTAATTTTACCCGGAGTTTTAGTTGAGTTCGTAATTTTACCCGGAGTTTTAGTTGGGTTCGTAATTTTACCCGGACTTTTTAGTTGGGTTCGTATTTTTTACCCGGACTTTTAGTTGGGTTCGTAATTTTACCCGGAGTTTTAGTTGGGTTCGTAATTTTACCCGGAGTTTTAGTTGGGTTCGCAATTTTACCCGGAGTCTTGAGTTAATAGTTGGGTTCGTATTTTTACCCGGACTTTTAGTTGGGTTCGTAATTTTACCCGGAGTTTTAGTTGGGTTCGTAATTTTACCCGGAGTTTTAGTTGGGTTCGTAATTTTACCCGGAGTTTTACTTGGCTTCGTAATTTTACCCGGAGTTTTACTTGGGTTCGTAACTTTACCCGGAGTTTTACTTGGGTTCGTAATTTTACCCGGAGTTTTAGTTGGGTTCGTAATTTTACCCGGAGTTTTAGTTGGGTTCGTAATTTTGCCCGGACTTTTTAGTTGGGTTCGTATTTTTTACCCGGACTTTTAGTTGGGTTCGTAATTTTACCCGGAGTTTTAGTTGGGTTCGTAATTTTACCCGGAGTTTTAGTTGAGTTCGTAATTTTACCCGGAGTTTTAGTTGGGTTCGTAATTTTACCCGGACTTTTTAGTTGGGTTCGTAATTTTACCCGGACTTTTTAGTTGGGTTCGTATTTTTTACCCGGAGTTTTAGTTGGGTTCGTAATTTTACCCGGAGTTTTAGTTGGGTTCGTAATTTTACCCGGACTTTTTAGTTGGGTTCGTATTTTTTACCCGGACTTTTAGTTGGGTTCGTAATTTTACCCGGAGTTTTTAGTTGGGTTCGTAATTTTACCCGGAGTTCTAGTTGGGTTCGTAATTTTACCCGGACTTTTTAGTTGGGTTCGAATTTTTTACCCGGACTTTTAGTTGGGTTCATAATTTTACCCGGAGTTTTAGTTGGGTTCGTAATTTTACCCGGACCTTTTAGTTGGGTTCGTATTTTGTACCCGGACTTTTAGTTGGGTTAGTAATTTTACCCGGAGTTTTAGTTGGGTTCGTAATTTTACCCGGAGTTTTAGTTGGGTTCGTAATTTTACCCGGAGTCTTGAGTTACCCGGACTTTTTAGTTGGGTTCGTAATTTTACCCGGAGTTTTAGTTGGGTTCGTAATTTTACCCGGACTTTTTAGTTGGGTTCGTATTTTTTACCCGGACTTTTAGTTGGGTTCGTAATTTTACCCGGAGTATTAGTTGGGTTCGTAATTTTACCCGGAGTTTTAGTTGAGTTCATAATTTTACCCGGAGTTTTAGTTGGGTTCGTAATTTTACCCGGATTTTTTAGTTGGGTTCGTAATATTACCCGGACTTTTTAGTTGGGTTCGTATTTTTTACCCGGAGTTTTATTTGGGTTCGTAATTTTACCCGGACTTTTTAGTTGGGTTCGTATTTTTACCCGGAGTTTTAGTTACGTTCGTATTTTTACCCGGAGTTTTAGTTGGGTTCGTATTTTTTACCCGGAGTTTTAGTTGGGTTCGTATTTTTACCCGGAGTTTTAGTTGGGTTCGTATTTTTACCCGGAGTTTTAGTTGGGTTCGTATTTTTTACCCGGACTTTTTAGTTGGGTTAGTATTTTTGCCCGGAGTTTAGTTGGGTTCGTATTTTTTTACCCGGAGTTTTAGTTGGGTTCTAAATGTTACCCGGACTTTTTTGTTTGGTTCGTATTTTTTACCCGGAGTTTTAGTTGGGTTCGTAATTTTACCCGGACTTTTTAGTTGGGTTCGTAATTTTACCCGGAGTTTTAGTTGGGTTCGTAATTTTACCCCGAGTTTTAGTTGGGTTCGTAATTTTACCCGGAGTTTTAGTTGGGTTCGTAATTTTACCCGGAGTTTTAGTTGGGTTCGTAATTTTACCCGGACTTTTTAGTTGGGTTCGTATTTTTTTCCCGGACTTTTAGTTGGGTTCGTAATTTTACCCGGTGTTTTAGTTGGGTTCGTAATTTTACCCGGAGTTTTAGTTGAGTTCGTAATTTTACCCGGAGTTTTAGTTGGGTTCGTAATTTTACCCGGACTTTTTAGTTGGGTTCGTATTTTTTACCCGGACTTTTAGTTGGGTTCGTAATTTTACTCGGTGTTTTAGTTGGGTTCGTAATTTTACCCGGAGTTTTAGTTGGGTTCGTAATTTTACCCGGACCTTTTAGTTGGGTTCGTATTTTGTACCCGGACTTTTAGTTGGGTTCGTAATTTTACCCGGAGTTTTAGTTGGGTTCGTAATTTTACCCGGAGTTTTAGTTGGGTTCGTAATTTTACCCGGAGTCTTGAGTTACCCGGACTTTTTAGTTGGGTTCGTATTTTTACCCGGACTTTTAGTTGGGTTCGTAATTTTACCCGGAGTTTTAGTTGGGTTCGTAATTTTATCTGGAGTTTTACTTGGGTTCGTAACTTTACCCGGAGTTTTACTTGGGTTCGTAATTTTACCCGGAGTTTTAGTTGGGTTCGTAATTTTACCCGGAGTTTTAGTTGGGTTCGTAATTTTACCGGGACTTTTTAGTTGGGTTCGTATTTTTTACCCGGACTTTTTAGTTGGGTTCGTATTTTTTACCCGGACTTTTAGTTGGGTTCGTAATTTTACCCGGAGTTTTAGTTGGGTTCGTATTTTTTACCCGGAGTTTTAGTTGGGTTCGTATTTTTTACCCGGAGTTTTAGTTGGGTTCGTATTTTTACCCGGAGTTTTAGTTGTGTTGGTAATTTTACCCGGAGTTTTAGTTGGGTTCATATTTTTTACCGGACTTTTTAGTTGGGTTCGTATTTTTTACACGGAGTTTTAGTTGGGCTCGTATTTTTTACCCGGAGTTTTAGTTGGGTTCGTATTTTTACCCGGAGTTTTAGTTGGGTTCGTATTTTTACCCGGAGTTTTAGTTGGGTTCGTATTTTTTACCCGGACTTTTTAGTTGGGTTAGTATTTTTGCCCGGAGTTTTAGTTGGGTTCGTATTTTTTAGCCGGAGTTTTAGTTGGGATCGTATTTTTTACCCGGAGTTTTAGTTGGGTTCGTATTTTTACCCGGAGTTTTAGTTGGGTTCGTATTTTTACCCGGAGTTTTAGTTGGGTTCGTATTTTTTACCCGGAGTTTTAGTTGGGTTCGTATTTTTACCCGGAGTTTTAGTTGGGTTCGTATTTTTACCCGGAGTTTTAGTTGGGTTCGTATTTTTTACCCGGACTTTTTAGTTGGGTTAGTATTTTTGCCCGGTGTTTTAGTTGGGTTCGTTTTTTTTTACCCGGAGTTTTAGTTGGGTTCTAAATGTTACCCGGACTTTTTTGTTTGGTTCGTATTTTTTACCCGGACTTTTAGTTGGGTTCGTAATTTTACCCGGAGTTTTAGTTGGGTTCGTAATTTTACCCGGAGTTTTAGTTGAGTTCGTAATTTTACCCGGAGTTTTAGTTGGGTTCGTAATTTTACCCGGACTTTTTAGTTGGGTTCGTAATTTTACCCGGACTTTTTAGTTGGGTTCGTATTTTTTACCCGGAGTTTTAGTTGGGTTCGTAATTTTACCCGGAGTTTTAGTTGGGTTCGTAATTTTACCCGGACTTTTTAGTTGGGTTCGTAATTTTACCCGGAGTTTTAGTTGAGTTCGTAATTTTACCCGGAGTTTTAGTTGGGTTCGTAATTTTACCCGGACTTTTTAGTTGGGTTCGTAATTTTACCCGGACTTTTTAGTTGGGTTCGTATTTTTTACCCGGAGTTTTAGTTGGGTTCGTAATTTTACCCGGAGTTTTAGTTGGGTTCGTAATTTTACCCGGACTTTTTAGTTGGGTTCGTATTTTTTACCCGGACTTTTAGTTGGGTTCGTAATTTTACCCGGAGTTTTTAGTTGGGTTCGTAATTTTACCCGGAGTTCTAGTTGGGTTCGTAATTTTACCCGGACTTTTTAGTTGGGTTCGAATTTTTTACCCGGACTTTTAGTTGGGTTCATAATTTTACCCGGAGTTTTAGTTGGGTTCGTAATTTTACCCGGACCTTTTAGTTGGGTTCGTATTTTGTACCCGGACTTTTAGTTGGGTTCGTAATTTTACCCGGAGTTTTAGTTGGGTTCGTAATTTTACCCGGAGTTTTAGTTGGGTTCGTAATTTTACCCGGAGTCTTGAGTTACCCGGACTTTTTAGTTGGGTTCGTATTTTTACCCGGACTTTTAGTTGGGTTCGTAATTTTACCCGGAGTTTTAGTTGGGTTCGTAATTTTATCTGGAGTTTAACTTGGGTTCGTAACTTTACCCGGAGTTTTACTTGGGTTCGTAATTTTACCCGGAGTTTTAGTTGGGTTCGTAATTTTACCCGGAGTTTTAGTTGGGTTCGTAATTTTACCGGGACTTTTTAGTTGGGTTCGTATTTTTTACCCGGACTTTTTAGTTGGGTTCGTATTTTTTACCCGGACTTTTAGTTGGGTTCGTAATTTTACCCGGAGTTTTAGTTGGGTTCGTATTTTTTACCCGGAGTTTTAGTTGGGTTCGTATTTTTTACCCGGAGTTTTAGTTGGGTTCGTATTTTTACCCGGAGTTTTAGTTGTGTTGGTAATTTTACCCGGAGTTTTAGTTGGGTTCATATTTTTTACCGGACTTTTTAGTTGGGTTCGTATTTTTTACACGGAGTTTTAGTTGGGCTCGTATTTTTTACCCGGAGTTTTAGTTGGGTTCGTATTTTTACCCGGAGTTTTAGTTGGGTTCGTATTTTTACCCGGAGTTTTAGTTGGGTTCGTATTTTTTACCCGGACTTTTTAGTTGGGTTAGTATTTTTGCCCGGAGTTTTAGTTGGGTTCGTATTTTTTAGCCGGAGTTTTAGTTGGGATCGTATTTTTTACCCGGAGTTTTAGTTGGGTTCGTATTTTTACCCGGAGTTTTAGTTGGGTTCGTATTTTTACCCGGAGTTTTAGTTGGGTTCGTATTTTTTACCCGGAGTTTTAGTTGGGTTCGTATTTTTACCCGGAGTTTTAGTTGGGTTCGTATTTTTACCCGGAGTTTTAGTTGGGTTCGTATTTTTTACCCGGACTTTTTAGTTGGGTTAGTATTTTTGCCCGGTGTTTTAGTTGGGTTCGTTTTTTTTTACCCGGAGTTTTAGTTGGGTTCTAAATGTTACCCGGACTTTTTTGTTTGGTTCGTATTTTTTACCCGGACTTTTAGTTGGGTTCGTAATTTTACCCGGAGTTTTAGTTGGGTTCGTAATTTTACCCGGAGTTTTAGTTGAGTTCGTAATTTTACCCGGAGTTTTAGTTGGGTTCGTAATTTTACCCGGACTTTTTAGTTGGGTTCGTAATTTTACCCGGACTTTTTAGTTGGGTTCGTATTTTTTACCCGGAGTTTTAGTTGGGTTCGTAATTTTACCCGGAGTTTTAGTTGGGTTCGTAATTTTACCCGGACTTTTTAGTTGGGTTCGTATTTTTTACCCGGACTTTTAGTTGGGTTCGTAATTTTACCCGGAGTTTTAGTTGGGTTCGTATTTTTTACCCGGAGTTTTAGTTGGGTTCGTATTTTTTACCCGGAGTTTTAGTTGGGTTCGTATTTTTACCCGGAGTTTTAGTTGTGTTGGTAATTTTACCCGGAGTTTTAGTTGGGTTCATATTTTTTACCGGACTTTTTAGTTGGGTTCGTATTTTTTACCCGGAGTTTTAGTTGGGTTCGTATTTTTACCCGGAGTTTTAGTTGGGTTCGTATTTTTTACCCGGACTTTTTAGTTGGGTTAGTATTTTTGCCCGGAGTTTTAGTTGGGTTCGTATTTTCTAGCCGGAGTTTTAGTTGGGTTCGTATTTTTTACCCGGAGTTTTAGTTGGGTTCGTATTTTTACCCGGAGTTTTAGTTACGTTCGTATTTTTACCCGGAGTTTTAGTTCGGTTCGTATTTTTTACCCGGAGTTTTGGTTGGGTTCGTATTTTTACCCGGAGTTTTAGTTGGGTTCGTATTTTTACCCGGAGTTTTAGTTGGGTTCTAAATGTTACCCGGACTTCTTTGTTTGGTTCGTATTTTTTACCCGGAGTTTTAGTTGGGTACGTAATTTTACCCGGACTTTTTAGTTGGGTTCGTAATTTTACCCGGAGTTTTAGTTGGGTTCGTAATTTTACCCCGAGTTTTAGTTGGGTTCGTAATTTTGCCCGGAGTTTTAGTTGGGTTCGTAATTTTACCCGGAGTTTTAGTTGGGTTCGTAATTTTACCCGGACTTTTTAGTTGGGTTCGTATTTTTTACCCGGACTTTTAGTTGGGTTCGTAATTTTACCCGGAGTTTTAGTTGGGTTCGTAATTTTACCCGGAGTTTTAGTTGAGTTCGTAATTTTACCCGGAGTTTTAGTTGGGTTCGTAATTTTACCCGGACTTTTTAGTTGGGTTCGTATTTTTTACCCGGACTTTTAGTTGGGTTCGTAATTTTACCCGGAGTTTTAGTTGGGTTCGTAATTTTACCCGGAGTTTTAGTTGGGTTCGCAATTTTACCCGGAGTCTTGAGTTAATGGTTGGGTTCGTATTTTTACCCGGACTTTTAGTTGGGTTCGTAATTTTACCCGGAGTTTTAGTTGGGTTCGTAATTTTACCCGGAGTTTTAGTTGGGTTCGTAATTTTACCCGGAGTTTTACTTGGGTTCGTAATTTTACCCTGAGTTTTACTTGGGTTCGTAATTTTACCCGGAGTTTTACTTGGGTTCGTAATTTTACCCGGAGTTTTAGTTGGGTTCGTAATTTTACCCGGAGTTTTAGTTGGGTTCGTAATTTTACCCGGACTTTTTAGTTGGGTTCGTATTTTTTACCCGGACTTTTAGTTGGGTTCGTAATTTTACCCGGAGTTTTAGTTGGGTTCGTAATTTTACCCTGAGTTTTAGTTGAGTTCGTAATTTTACCCGGAGTTTTAGTTGGGTTCGTAATTTTACCCGGACTTTTTAGTTGGGTTCGTAATTTTACCCGGACTTTTTAGTTGGGTTCGTATTTTTTACCCGGAGTTTTAGTTGGGTTCGTAATTTTACCGGAGTTTTAGTTGGGTTCGTAATTTTACCCGGACTTTTTAGTTGGGTTCGTATTTTTTACCCGGACTTTTAGTTGGGTTCGTAATTTTACCCGGAGTTTTAGTTGGGTTCGAATTTTTACCCGGAGTTTTAGTTGGGTTCGTATTTTTTACCCGGAGTTTTAGTTGGGTTCGTATTTTTACCCGGAGTTTTAGTTGTGTTGGTAATTTTACCCGGAGTGTTAGTTGGGTTCATATTTTTTACCCGGACTTTTAGTTGGGTTCGTAATTTTACCCGGAGTTTTAGTTGGGTTCGTATTTTTTACCCGGAGTTTTAGTTGGGTTCGTATTTTTTACCCGGAGTTTTAGTTGGGTTCGTATTTTTACCCGGAGTTTTAGTTGTGTTGGTAATTTTACCCGGAGTTTTAGTTGGGTTCATATTTTTTACCGGACATTTTAGTTGGGTTCGTATTTTTTACCCGGAGTTTTAGTTGGGTTCGTATTTTTACCCGGAGTTTTAGTTGGGTTCGTATTTTTTACCCGGACTTTTTAGTTGGGTTAGTATTTTTGCCCGGAGTTTTAGTTGGGTTCGTATTTTTTAGCCGGAGTTTTAGTTGGGTTCGTATTTTTTACCCGGAGTTTTAGTTGGGTCCGTATTTTTACCCGGAGTTTTAGTTACGTTCGTATTTTTACCCGGAGTTTTAGTTGGGTTCGTATTTTTTACCCGGAGTTTTGGTTGGGTTCGTATTTTTACCCGGAGTTTTAGTTGGGTTCGTATTTTTACCCGGAGTTTTAGTTGGGTTCGTATTTTTTACCCGGACTTTTTAGTTGGGTTAGTATTTTTGCCCGGAGTTTAGTTGGGTTCGTATTTTTTTACCCGGAGTTTTAGTTGGGTTCTAAATGTTACCCGGACTTCTTTGTTTGGTTCGTATTTTTTACCCGGAGTTTTAGTTGGGTACGTAACTTTACCCGGACTTTTTAGTTGGGTTCGTAATTTTACCCGGAGTTTTAGTTGGGTTCGTAATTTTACCCCGAGTTTTAGTTGGGTTCGTAATTTTACCCGGAGTTTTAGTTGGGTTCGTAATTTTACCCGGAGTTTTAGTTGGGTTCGTAATTTTACCCGGACTTTTTAGTTGGGTTCGTATTTTTTACCCGGACTTTTAGTTGGGTTCGTAATTTTACCCGGAGTTTTAGTTGGGTTCGTAATTTTACCCGGAGTTTTAGTTGAGTTCGTAATTTTACCCGGAGTTTTAGTTGGGTTCGTAATTTTACCCGGACTTTTTAGTTGGGTTCGTATTTTTTACCCGGACTTTTAGTTGGGTTCGTAATTTTACCCGGAGTTTTAGTTGGGTTCGTAATTTTACCCGGAGTTTTAGTTGGGTTCGCAATTTTACCCGGAGTCTTGAGTTAATGGTTGGGTTCGTATTTTTACCCGGACTTTTAGTTGGGTTCGTAATTTTACCCGGAGTTTTAGTTGGGTTCGTATTTTTACCCGGAGTTTTAGTTGGGTTCGTATTTTTTACCCGGACTTTTTAGTTGGGTTAGTATTTTTGCCCGGAGTTTTAGTTGGGTTCGTATTTTTTAGCCGGAGTTTTAGTTGGGATCGTATTTTTTACCCGGAGTTTTAGTTGGGTTCGTATTTTTACCCGGAGTTTTAGTTGGGTTCGTATTTTTACCCGGAGTTTTAGTTGGGTTCGTATTTTTTACCCGGAGTTTTAGTTGGGTTCGTATTTTTACCCGGAGTTTTAGTTGGGTTCGTATTTTTACCCGGAGTTTTAGTTGGGTTCGTATTTTTTACCCGGACTTTTTAGTTGGGTTAGTATTTTTGCCCGGTGTTTTAGTTGGGTTCGTTTTTTTTTACCCGGAGTTTTAGTTGGGTTCTAAATGTTACCCGGACTTTTTTGTTTGGTTCGTATTTTTTACCCGGACTTTTAGTTGGGTTCGTAATATTACCCGGAGTTTTAGTTGGGTTCGTAATTTTACCCGGAGTTTTAGTTGAGTTCGTAATTTTACCCGGAGTTTTAGTTGGGTTCGTAATTTTACCCGGACTTTTTAGTTGGGTTCGTAATTTTACCCGGACTTTTTAGTTGGGTTCGTATTTTTTACCCGGAGTTTTAGTTGGGTTCGTAATTTTACCCGGAGTTTTAGTTGGGTTCGTAATTTTACCCGGACTTTTTAGTTGGGTTCGTATTTTTTACCCGGACTTTTAGTTGGGTTCGTAATTTTACCCGGAGTTTTAGTTGGGTTCGTATTTTTTACCCGGAGTTTTAGTTTGGTTCGTATTTTTTACCCGGAGTTTTAGTTGGGTTCGTATTTTTACCCGGAGTTTTAGTTGTGTTGGTAATTTTATCCGGAGTTTTAGTTGGGTTCATATTTTTTACCGGACTTTTTAGTTGGGTTCGTATTTTTTACCCGGAGTTTTAGTTGGGTTCGTATTTTTACCCGGAGTTTTAGTTGGGTTCGTATTTTTTACCCGGACTTTTTAGTTGGGTTAGTATTTTTGCCCGGAGTTTTAGTTGGGTTCGTATTTTCTAGCCGGAGTTTTAGTTGGGTTCGTATTTTTTACCCGGTGTTTTAGTTGGGTTCGTATTTTTACCCGGAGTTTTAGTTACGTTCGTATTTTTACCCGGAGTTTTAGTTGGGTTCGTATTTTTTACCCGGAGTTTTGGTTGGGTTCGTATTTTTACCCGGAGTTTTAGTTGGGTTCGTATTTTTACCCGGAGTTTTAGTTGGGTTCTAAATGTTACCCGGACTTCTTTGTTTGGTTCGTATTTTTTACCCGGAGTTTTAGTTGGGTACGTAATTTTACCCGGACTTTTTAGTTGGGTTCGTAATTTTACCCGGAGTTTTAGTTGGGTTCGTAATTTTACCCCGAGTTTTAGTTGGGTTCGTAATTTTGCCCGGAGTTTTAGTTGGGTTCGTAATTTTACCCGGAGTTTTAGTTGGGTTCGTAATTTTACCCGGACTTTTTAGTTGGGTTCGTATTTTTTACCCGGACTTTTAGTTGGGTTCGTAATTTTACCCGGAGTTTTAGTTGGGTTCGTAATTTTACCCGGAGTTTTAGTTGAGTTCGTAATTTTACCCGGAGTTTTAGTTGGGTTCGTAATTTTACCCGGACTTTTTAGTTGGGTTCGTATTTTTTACCCGGACTTTTTAGTTGGGTTCGTAATTTTACCCGGAGTTTTAGTTGAGTTCGTAATTTTACCCGGAGTTTTAGTTGGGTTCGTAATTTTACCCGGACTTTTTAGTTGGGTTCGTATTTTTTTACCCGGAGTTTTAGTTGGGTTCTAAATGTTACCCGGACTTTTTTGTTTGGTTCGTATTTTTTACCCGGAGTTTTAGTTGGGTTCGTAACTTTACCCGGACTTTTTAGTTGGGTTCGTAATTTTACCCGGAGTTTTAGTTGGGTTCGTAATTTTACCCCGAGTTTTAGTTGGGTTCGTAATTTTACCCGGAGTTTTAGTTGGGTTCGTAATTTTACCCGGAGTTTTAGTTGGGTTCGTAATTTTACCCGGACTTTTTAGTTGGGTTCGTATTTTTTTCCCGGACTTTTAGTTGGGTTCGTAATTTTACCCGGAGTTTTAGTTGGGTTCGTAATTTTACCCGGAGTTTTAGTTGAGTTCGTAATTTTACCCGGAGTTTTAGTTGGGTTCGTAATTTTACCCGGACTTTTTAGTTGGGTTCGTATTTTTTACCCGGACTTTTAGTTGGGTTCGTAATTTTACTCGGTGTTTTAGTTGGGTTCGTAATTTTACCCGGAGTTTTAGTTGGGTTCGCAATTTTACCCGGAGTCTTGAGTTAATAGTTGGGTTCGTATTTTTACCCGGACTTTTAGTTGGGTTCGTAATTTTACCCGGAGTTTTAGTTGGGTTCGTAATTTTAGCCGGAGTTTTAGTTGGGTTCGTAATTTTACCCGGAGTTTTACTTGGCTTCGTAATTTTACCCGGAGTTTTACTTGGGTTCGTAACTTTACCCGGAGTTTTACTTGGGTTCGTAATTTTACCCGGAGTTTTAGTTGGGTTCGTAATTTTACCCGGAGTTTTAGTTGGGTTCGTAATTTTGCCCGGACTTTTTAGTTGGGTTCGTATTTTTTACCCGGACTTTTAGTTGGGTTCGTAATTTTACCCGGAGTTTTAGTTGGGTTCGTAATTTTACCCGGAGTTTTAGTTGAGTTCGTAATTTTACCCGGAGTTTTAGTTGGGTTCGTAATTTTACCCGGACTTTTTAGTTGGGTTCGTAATTTTACCCGGACTTTTTAGTTGGGTTCGTATTTTTTACCCGGAGTTTTAGTTGGGTTCGTAATTTTACCCGGAGTTTTAGTTGTGTTGGTAATTTTATCCGGAGTTTTAGTTGGGTTCATATTTTTTACCGGACTTTTTAGTTGGGTTCGTATTTTTTACCCGGAGTTTTAGTTGGGTTCGTATTTTTACCCGGAGTTTTAGTTGGGTTCGTATTTTTTACCCGGACTTTTTAGTTGGGTTAGTATTTTTGCCCGGAGTTTTAGTTGGGTTCGTATTTTCTAGCCGGAGTTTTAGTTGGGTTCGTATTTTTTACCCGGAGTTTTAGTTGGGTTCGTATTTTTACCCGGAGTTTTAGTTACGTTCGTATTTTTACCCGGAGTTTTAGTTGGGTTCGTATTTTTTACCCGGAGTTTTGGTTGGGTTCGTATTTTTACCCGGAGTTTTAGTTGGGTTCGTATTTTTACCCGGAGTTTTAGTTGGGTTCTAAATGTTACCCGGACTTCTTTGTTTGGTTCGTATTTTTTACCCGGAGTTTTAGTTGGGTACGTAATTTTACCCGGACTTTTTAGTTGGGTTCGTAATTTTACCCGGAGTTTTAGTTGGGTTCGTAATTTTACCCCGAGTTTTAGTTGGGTTCGTAATTTTGCCCGGAGTTTTAGTTGGGTTCGTAATTTTACCCGGAGTTTTAGTTGGGTTCGTAATTTTACCCGGACTTTTTAGTTGGGTTCGTATTTTTTACCCGGACTTTTAGTTGGGTTCGTAATTTTACCCGGAGTTTTAGTTGGGTTCGTAATTTTACCCGGAGTTTTAGTTGAGTTCGTAATTTTACCCGGAGTTTTAGTTGGGTTCGTAATTTTACCCGGACTTTTTAGTTGGGTTCGTATTTTTTACCCGGACTTTTTAGTTGGGTTCGTAATTTTACCCGGAGTTTTAGTTGAGTTCGTAATTTTACCCGGAGTTTTAGTTGGGTTCGTAATTTTACCCGGACTTTTTAGTTGGGTTCGTATTTTTTTACCCGGAGTTTTAGTTGGGTTCTAAATGTTACCCGGACTTTTTTGTTTGGTTCGTATTTTTTACCCGGAATTTTAGTTGGGTTCGTAATTTTACCCGGACTTTTTAGTTGGGTTCGTAATTTTACCCGGAGTTTTAGTTGGGTTCGTAATTTTACCCCGAGTTTTAGTTGGGTTCGTAATTTTACCCGGAGTTTTAGTTGGGTTCGTAATTTTACCCGGAGTTTTAGTTGGGTTCGTAATTTTACCCGGACTTTTTAGTTGGGTTCGTATTTTTTTCCCGGACTTTTAGTTGGGTTCGTAATTTTACCCGGAGTTTTAGTTGGGTTCGTAATTTTACCCGGAGTTTTAGTTGAGTTCGTAATTTTACCCGGAGTTTTAGTTGGGTTCGTAATTTTACCAGGACTTTTTAGTTGGGTTCGTATTTTTTACCCGGACTTTTAGTTGGGTTCGTAATTTTACTCGGTGTTTTAGTTGGGTTCGTAATTTTACCCGGAGTTTTAGTTGGGTTCGCAATTTTACCCGGAGTCTTGAGTTAATAGTTGGGTTCGTATTTTTACCCGGACTTTTAGTTGGGTTCGTAATTTTACCCGGAGTTTTAGTTGGGTTCGTAATTTTAGCCGGAGTTTTAGTTGGGTTCGTAATTTTACCCGGAGTTTTACTTGGCTTCGTAATTTTACCCGGAGTTTTACTTGGGTTCGTAACTTTACCCGGAGTTTTACTTGGGTTCGTAATTTTACCCGGAGTTTTAGTTGGGTTCGTAATTTTACCCGGAGTTTTAGTTGGGTTCGTAATTTTGCCCGGACTTTTTAGTTGGGTTCGTATTTTTTACCCGGACTTTTAGTTGGGTTCGTAATTTTACCCGGAGTTTTAGTTGGGTTCGTAATTTTACCCGGAGTTTTAGTTGAGTTCGTAATTTTACCCGGAGTTTTAGTTGGGTTCGTAATTTTACCCGTACTTTTTAGTTGGGTTCGTAATTTTACCCGGACTTTTTAGTTGGGTTCGTATTTTTCACCCGGAGTTTTAGTTGGGTTCGTAATTTTACCCGGAGTTTTAGTTGGGTTCGTAATTTTACCCGGACTTTTTAGTTGGGTTCGTATTTTTTACCCGGACTTTTAGTTGGGTTCGTAATTTTACCCGGAGTTTTTAGTTGGGTTCGTAATTTTACCCGGAGTTCTAGTTGGGTTCGTAATTTTACCCGGACTTTTTAGTTGGGTTCGAATTTTTTACCCGGACTTTTAGTTGGGTTCATAATTTTACCCGGAGTTTTAGTTGGGTTCGTAATTTTACCCGGACCTTTTAGTTGGGTTCGTATTTTGTACCCGGACTTTTAGTTGGGTTCGTAATTTTACCCGGAGTTTTAGTTGGGTTCGTAATTTTACCCGGAGTTTTAGTTGGGTTCGTAATTTTACCCGGAGTCTTGAGTTACCCGGACTTTTTAGTTGGGTTCGTATTTTTACCCGGACTTTTAGTTGGGTTCGTAATTTTACCCGGAGTTTTAGTTGGGTTCGTAATTTTATCTGGAGTTTTACTTGGGTTCGTAACTTTACCCGGAGTTTTACTTGGGTTCGTAATTTTACCCGGAGTTTTAGTTGGGTTCGTAATTTTACCCGGAGTTTTAGTTGGGTTCGTAATTTTACCGGGACTTTTTAGTTGGGTTCGTATTTTTTACCCGGACTTTTTAGTTGGGTTCGTATTTTTTACCCGGACTTTTAGTTGGGTTCGTAATTTTACCCGGAGTTTTAGTTGGGTTCGTATTTTTACCCGGAGTTTTAGTTGTGTTGGTAATTTTACCCGGAGTTTTAGTTGGGTTCATATTTTTTACCGGACTTTTTAGTTGGGTTCGTATTTTTTACACGGAGTTTTAGTTGGGCTCGTATTTTTTACCCGGAGTTTTAGTTGGGTTCGTATTTTTACCCGGAGTTTTAGTTGGGTTCGTATTTTTACCCGGAGTTTTAGTTGGGTTCGTATTTTTTACCCGGACTTTTTAGTTGGGTTAGTATTTTTGCCCGGAGTTTTAGTTGGGTTCGTATTTTTTAGCCGGAGTTTTAGTTGGGATCGTATTTTTTACCCGGAGTTTTAGTTGGGTTCGTATTTTTACCCGGAGTTTTAGTTGGGTTCGTATTTTTACCCGGAGTTTTAGTTGGGTTCGTATTTTTTACCCGGAGTTTTAGTTGGGTTCGTATTTTTACCCGGAGTTTTAGTTGGGTTCGTATTTTTACCCGGAGTTTTAGTTGGGTTCGTATTTTTTACCCGGACTTTTTAGTTGGGTTAGTATTTTTGCCCGGTGTTTTAGTTGGGTTCGTTTTTTTTTACCCGGAGTTTTAGTTGGGTTCTAAATATTACCCGGACTTTTTTGTTTGGTTCGTATTTTTTACCCGGACTTTTAGTTGGGTTCGTAATTTTACCCGGAGTTTTAGTTGGGTTCGTAATTTTACCCGGAGTTTTAGTTGAGTTCGTAATTTTACCCGGAGTTTTAGTTGGGTTCGTAATTTTACCCGGACTTTTTAGTTGGGTTCGTAATTTTACCCGGACTTTTTAGTTGGGTTCGTATTTTTTACCCGGAGTTTTAGTTGGGTTCGTAATTTTACCCGGAGTTTTAGTTGGGTTCGTAATTTTACCCGGACTTTTTAGTTGGGTTCGTATTTTTTACCCGGACTTTTAGTTGGGTTCGTAATTTTACCCGGAGTTTTAGTTGGGTTCGAATTTTTACCCGGAGTTTTAGTTGGGTTCGTATTTTTTACCCGGAGTTTTAGTTGGGTTCGTATTTTTACCCGGAGTTTTAGTTGTGTTGGTAATTTTACCCGGAGTGTTAGTTGGGTTCATATTTTTTACCCGGACTTTTAGTTGGGTTCGTAATTTTACCCGGAGTTTTAGTTGGGTTCGTATTTTTTACCCGGAGTTTTAGTTGGGTTCGTATTTTTTACCCGGAGTTTTAGTTGGGTTCGTATTTTTACCCGGAGTTTTAGTTGTGTTGGTAATTTTACCCGGAGTTTTAGTTGGGTTCATATTTTTTACCGGACATTTTAGTTGGGTTCGTATTTTTTACCCGGAGTTTTAGTTGGGTTCGTATTTTTACCCGGAGTTTTAGTTGGGTTCGTATTTTTTACCCGGACTTTTTAGTTGGGTTAGTATTTTTGCCCGGAGTTTTAGTTGGGTTCGTATTTTTTAGCCGGAGTTTTAGTTGGGTTCGTATTTTTTACCCGGAGTTTTAGTTGGGTCCGTATTTTTACCCGGAGTTTTAGTTACGTTCGTATTTTTACCCGGAGTTTTAGTTGGGTTCGTATTTTTTACCCGGAGTTTTGGTTGGGTTCGTATTTTTACCCGGAGTTTTAGTTGGGTTCGTATTTTTACCCGGAGTTTTAGTTGGGTTCGTATTTTTTACCCGGACTTTTTAGTTGGGTTAGTATTTTTGCCCGGAGTTTAGTTGGGTTCGTATTTTTTTACCCGGAGTTTTAGTTGGGTTCTAAATGTTACCCGGACTTCTTTGTTTGGTTCGTATTTTTTACCCGGAGTTTTAGTTGGGTACGTAACTTTACCCGGACTTTTTAGTTGGGTTAGTATTTTTGCCCGGAGTTTAGTTGGGTTCGTATTTTTTTACCCGGAGTTTTAGTTGGGTTCTAAATGTTACCCGGACTTCTTTGTTTGGTTCGTATTTTTACCCGGAGTTTTAGTTGGGTTCGTAATTTTACCCGGAGTTTTAGTTGAGTTCGTAATTTTACCCGGAGTTTTAGTTGGGTTCGTAATTTTACCCGGACTTTTTAGTTGGGTTCGTATTTTTTACCCGGACTTTTAGTTGGGTTCGTAATTTTACCCGGAGTTTTAGTTGGGTTCGTAATTTTACCCGGAGTTTTAGTTGAGTTCGTAATTTTACCCGGAGTTTTAGTTGGGTTCGTAATTTTACCCGGACTTTTTAGTTGGGTTCGTATTTTTTACCCGGACTTTTAGTTGGGTTCGTAATTTTACCCGGAGTTTTAGTTGGGTTCGTAATTTTACCCGGAGTTTTAGTTGGGTTCGCAATTTTACCCGGAGTCTTGAGTTAATGGTTGGGTTCGTATTTTTACCCGGACTTTTAGTTGGGTTCGTAATTTTACCCGGAGTTTTAGTTGGGTTCGTATTTTTACCCGGAGTTTTAGTTGGGTTCGTATTTTTTACCCGGACTTTTTAGTTGGGTTAGTATTTTTGCCCGGAGTTTTAGTTGGGTTCGTATTTTTTAGCCGGAGTTTTAGTTGGGATCGTATTTTTTACCCGGAGTTTTAGTTGGGTTCGTATTTTTACCCGGAGTTTTAGTTGGGTTCGTATTTTTACCCGGAGTTTTAGTTGGGTTCGTATTTTTTACCCGGAGTTTTAGTTGGGTTCGTATTTTTACCCGGAGTTTTAGTTGGGTTCGTATTTTTACCCGGAGTTTTAGTTGGGTTCGTATTTTTTACCCGGACTTTTTAGTTGGGTTAGTATTTTTGCCCGGTGTTTTAGTTGGGTTCGTTTTTTTTTACCCGGAGTTTTAGTTGGGTTCTAAATGTTACCCGGACTTTTTTGTTTGGTTCGTATTTTTTACCCGGACTTTTAGTTGGGTTCGTAATTTTACCCGGAGTTTTAGTTGGGTTCGTAATTTTACCCGGAGTTTTAGTTGAGTTCGTAATTTTACCCGGAGTTTTAGTTGGGTTCGTAATTTTACCCGGACTTTTTAGTTGGGTTCGTAATTTTACCCGGACTTTTTAGTTGGGTTCGTATTTTTTACCCGGAGTTTTAGTTGGGTTCGTAATTTTACCCGGAGTTTTAGTTGGGTTCGTAATTTACCCGGACTTTTTAGTTGGGTTCGTATTTTTTACCCGGACTTTTAGTTGGGTTCGTAATTTTACCCGGAGTTTTAGTTGGGTTCGTATTTTTTACCCGGAGTTTTAGTTGGGTTCGTATTTTTTACCCGGAGTTTTAGTTGGGTTCGTATTTTTACCCGGAGTTTTAGTTGTGTTGGTAATTTTATCCGGAGTTTTAGTTGGGTTCATATTTTTTACCGGACTTTTTAGTTGGGTTCGTATTTTTTACCCGGAGTTTTAGTTGGGTTCGTATTTTTACCCGGAGTATTAGTTGGGTTCGTATTTTTTACCCGGACTTTTTAGTTGGGTTAGTATTTTTGCCCGGAGTTTTAGTTGGGTTCGTATTTTCTAGCCGGAGTTTTAGTTGGGTTCGTATTTTTACCCGGAGTTTTAGTTACGTTCGTATTTTTACCCGGAGTTTTAGTTGGGTTCGTATTTTTTACCCGGAGTTTTGGTTGGGTTCGTATTTTTACCCGGAGTTTTAGTTGGGTTCGTATTTTTACCCGGAGTTTTAGTTGGGTTCTAAATGTTACCCGGACTTCTTTGTTTGGTTCGTATTTTTTACCCGGAGTTTTAGTTGGGTACGTAATTTTACCCGGACTTTTTAGTTGGGTTCGTAATTTTACCCGGAGTTTTAGTTGGGTTCGTAATTTTACCCCGAGTTTTAGTTGGGTTCGTAATTTTGCCCGGAGTTTTAGTTGGGTTCGTAATTTTACCCGGAGTTTTAGTCGGGTTCGTAATTTTACCCGGACTTTTTAGTTGGGTTCGTATTTTTTACCCGGACTTTTAGTTGGGTTCGTAATTTTACCCGGAGTTTTAGTTGGGTTCGTAATTTTACCCGGAGTTTTAGTTGAGTTCGTAATTTTACCCGGAGTTTTAGTTGGGTTCGTAATTTTACCCGGACTTTTTAGTTGGGTTCGTATTTTTTACCCGGACTTTTAGTTGGGTTCGTAATTTTACCCGGAGTTTTAGTTGGGTTCGTAATTTTACCCGGAGTTTTAGTTGGGTTCGCAATTTTACCCGGAGTCTTGAGTTAATGGTTGGGTTCGTATTTTTACCCGGACTTTTAGTTGGGTTCGTAATTTTACCCGGAGTTTTAGTTGGGTTCGTATTTTTACCCGGAGTTTTAGTTGGGTTCGTATTTTTTACCCGGACTTTTTAGTTGGGTTAGTATTTTTGCCCGGAGTTTTAGTTGGGTTCGTATTTTTTAGCCGGAGTTTTAGTTGGGATCGTATTTTTACCCGGAGTTTTAGTTGGGTTCGTATTTTTACCCGGAGTTTTAGTTGGGTTCGTATTTTTACCCGGAGTTTTAGTTGGGTTCGTATTTTTTACCCGGAGTTTTAGTTGGGTTCGTATTTTTACCCGGAGTTTTAGTTGGGTTCGTATTTTTACCCGGAGTTTTAGTTGGGTTCGTATTTTTTACCCGGACTTTTTAGTTGGGTTAGTATTTTTGCCCGGTGTTTTAGTTGGGTTCGTTTTTTTTTACCCGGAGTTTTAGTTGGGTTCTAATGTTACCCGGACTTTTTTGTTTGGTTCGTATTTTTTACCCGGACTTTTAGTTGGGTTCGTAATTTTACCCGGAGTTTTAGTTGGGTTCGTAATTTTACCGGAGTTTTAGTTGAGTTCGTAATTTTACCCGGAGTTTTAGTTGGGTTCGTAATTTTACCCGGACTTTTTAGTTGGGTTCGTAATTTTACCCGGACTTTTTAGTTGGGTTCGTATTTTTTACCCGGAGTTTTAGTTGGGTTCGTAATTTTACCCGGAGTTTTAGTTGGGTTCGTAATTTTACCCGGACTTTTTAGTTGGGTTCGTATTTTTTACCCGGACTTTTAGTTGGGTTCGTAATTTTACCCGGAGTTTTAGTTGGGTTCGTATTTTTTACCCGAGTTTTAGTTGGGTTCGTATTTTTTACCCGGAGTTTTAGTTGGGTTCGTATTTTTACCCGGAGTTTTAGTTGTGTTGGTAATTTTATCCGGAGTTTTAGTTGGGTTCATATTTTTTACCGGACTTTTTAGTTGGGTTCGTATTTTTTACCCGGAGTTTTAGTTGGGTTCGTATTTTTACCCGGAGTATTAGTTGGGTTCGTATTTTTTACCCGGACTTTTTAGTTGGGTTAGTATTTTTGCCCGGAGTTTTAGTTGGGTTCGTATTTTCTAGCCGGAGTTTTAGTTGGGTTCGTATTTTTACCCGGAGTTTTAGTTACGTTCGTATTTTTACCCGGAGTTTTAGTTGGGTTCGTATTTTTTACCCGGAGTTTTGGTTGGGTTCGTATTTTTACCCGGAGTTTTAGTTGGGTTCGTATTTTTACCCGGAGTTTTAGTTGGGTTCTAAATGTTACCCGGACTTCTTTGTTTGGTTCGTATTTTTTACCCGGAGTTTTAGTTGGGTACGTAATTTTACCCGGACTTTTTAGTTGGGTTCGTAATTTTACCCGGAGTTTTAGTTGGGTTCGTAATTTTACCCCGAGTTTTAGTTGGGTTCGTAATTTTGCCCGGAGTTTTAGTTGGGTTCGTAATTTTACCCGGAGTTTTAGTTGGGTTCGTAATTTTACCCGGACTTTTTAGTTGGGTTCGTATTTTTTACCCGGACTTTTAGTTGGGTTCGTAATTTTACCCGGAGTTTTAGTTGGGTTCGTAATTTTACCCGGAGTTTTAGTTGAGTTCGTAATTTTACCCGGAGTTTTAGTTGGGTTCGTAATTTTACCCGGACTTTTTAGTTGGGTTCGTATTTTTTACCCGGACTTTTAGTTGGGTTCGTAATTTTACCCGGAGTTTTAGTTGGGTTCGTAATTTTACCCGGAGTTTTAGTTGGGTTCGCAATTTTACCCGGAGTCTTGAGTTAATGGTTGGGTTCGTATTTTTACCCGGACTTTTAGTTGGGTTCGTAATTTTACCCGGAGTTTTAGTTGGGTTCGTAATTTTACCCGGAGTTTTAGTTGGGTTCGTAATTTTACCCGGAGTTTTACTTGGGTTCGTAATTTTACCCTTAGTTTTACTTGGGTTCGTAATTTTACCCGGAGTTTTACTTGGCTTCGTAATTTTACCCGGAGTTTTAGTTGGGTTCGTAATTTTACCCGGAGTTTTAGTTGGGTTCGTAATTTTACCCGGACTTTTTAGTTGGGTTCGTATTTTTTACCCGGACTTTTAGTTGGGTTCGTAATTTTACCCGGAGTTTTAGTTGGGTTCGTAATTTTACCCTGAGTTTTAGTTGAGTTCGTAATTTTACCCGGAGTTTTAGTTGGGTTCGTAATTTTACCCGGACTTTTTAGTTGGGTTCGTAATTTTACCCGGACTTTTTAGTTGGGTTCGTATTTTTTACCCGGAGTTTTTAGTTGGGTTCGTAATTTTACCCGGAGTTTTAGTTGGGTTCGTAATTTTACCCGGACTTTTTAGTTGGGTTCGTATTTTTTACCCGGACTTTTAGTGGGTTCGTAATTTTACCCGGAGTTTTAGTTGGGTTCGAATTTTTTACCCGGAGTTTTAGTTGGGTTCGTATTTTTTACCCGGAGTTTTAGTTGGGTTCGTATTTTTACCCGGAGTTTTAGTTGTGTTGGTAATTTTACCCGGAGTGTTAGTTGGGTTCATATTTTTTACCCGGACTTTTAGTTGGGTTCGTAATTTTACCCGAATTTTAGTTGGGTTCGTATTTTTTACCCGGAGTTTTAGTTGGGTTCGTATTTTTACCCGGAGTTTTAGTTGGGTTCGTATTTTTACCCGGAGTTTTAGTTGTGTTGGTAATTTTACCCGGAGTTTTAGTTGGGTTCATATTTTTTACCGGACTTTTTAGTTGGGTTCGTATTTTTTACCCGGAGTTTTAGTTGGGTTCGTATTTTTACCCGGAGTTTTAGTTGGGTTCGTATTTTTTACCCGGACTTTTTAGTTGGGTTAGTATTTTTGCCCGGAGTTTTAGTTGGGTCCGTATTTTTTAGCCGGAGTTTTAGTTGGGTTCGTATTTTTTACCCGGAGTTTTAGTTGGGTTCGTATTTTTACCCGGAGTTTTAGTTACGTTCGTATTTTTACCCGGAGTTTTAGTTGGGTTCGTATTTTTTACCCGGAGTTTTGGTTGGGTTCGTATTTTTACCCGGAGTTTTAGTTGGGTTCGTATTTTTACCCGGAGTTTTAGTTGGGTTCGTATTTTTTACCCGGACTTTTTAGTTGGGTTAGTATTTTTGCCCGGAGTTGTGTTGGGTTCGTATTTTTACCCGGAGTTTTAGTTGTGTTGGTAATTTTACCCGGAGTTTTAGTTGGGTTCATATTTTTTACCGGATTTTTTAGTTGGGTTCGTATTTTTTACCGGAGTTTTAGTTGGGTTCGTATTTTTACCCGGAGTTTTAGTTGGGTTCGTATTTTTTACCCGGACTTTTTAGTTGGGTTAGTATTTTTGCCCGGAGTTTTAGTTGGGTTCGTATTTTTTAGCCGGAGTTTTAGTTGGGTTCGTATTTTTTACCCGGAGTTTTAGTTGGGTTCGTATTTTTACCCGGAGTTTTAGTTACGTTCGTATTTTTACCCGGAGTTTTAGTTGGGTTCGTATTTTTTACCCGGAGTTTTGGTTGGGTTCGTATTTTTACCTGGGGTTTTAGTTGGGTTCGTATTTTTACCCGGAGTTTTAGTTGGGTTCGTATTTTTTACCCGGACTTTTTAGTTGGGTTAGTATTTTTGCCCGGAGTTTAGTTGGGTTCGTATTTTTTTACCCGGAGTTTTAGTTGGGTTCTAAATGTTACCCGGACTTCTTTCTTTGGTTCGTATTTTTTACCCGGAGTTTTAGTTGGGTACGTAATTTTACCCGGACTTTTTAGTTGGGTTCGTAATTTTACCCGGAGTTTTAGTTGGTTCGTAATTTTACCCCGAGTTTTAGTTGGGTTCGTAATTTTACCCGGAGTTTTAGTTGGGTTCGTAATTTTACCCGGAGTTTTAGTTGGGTTCGTAATTTTACCCGGACTTCTTAGTTGGGTTCGTATTTTTTACCCGGACTTTTAGTTGGGTTCGTAATTTTACCCGGAGTTTTAGTTGGGTTCGTAATTTTACCCGGAGTTTTAGTTGGGTTCGTAATTTTACCCGGACTTTTTAGTTGGGTTCGTAATTTTACCCGGACTTTTTAGTTGGGTTCGTATTTTTTACCCGGAGTTTTAATTGGGTTCGTAATTTTACCCGGAGTTTTAGTTGGGTTCGTAATTTTACCCGGACTTTTTAGTTGGGTTCGTATTTTTTACCCGGACTTTTAGTTGGGTTCGTAATTTTACCCGGAGTTTTAGTTGGGTTCGAATTTTTTACCCGGAGTTTTAGTTGGGTTCGTATTTTTTACCCGGAGTTTTAGTTGGGTTCGTATTTTTACCCGGAGTTTTAGTTGTGTTGGTAATTTTACCCGGAGTGTTAGTTGGGTTCATATTTTTTACCCGGACTTTTAGTTGGGTTCGTAATTTTACCCGAAGTTTTAGTTGGGTTCGTATTTTTTACCCGGAGTTTTACTTGGGTTCGTATTTTTTACCCGGAGTTTTAGTTGGGTTCGTATTTTTACCCGGAGTTTTAGTTGTGTTGGTAATTTTACCCGGAGTTTAGTTGGGTTCATACTTTTCACCGGACTTTTTAGTTGGGTTCGTATTTTTTACCCGGAGTTTTAGTTGGGTTCGTATTTTTACCCGGAGTTTTAGTTGGGTTCGTATTTTTTACCCGGACTTTTTAGTTGGGTTAGTATTTTTGCCCGGAGTTTTAGTTGGGTCCGTATTTTTTAGCCGGAGTTTTAGTTGGGTTCGTATTTTTTACCCGGAGTTTTAGTTGGGTTCGTATTTTTACCCGGAGTTTTAGTTACGTTCGTATTTTTACCCGGAGTTTAGTTGGGTTCGTATTTTTTACCCGGAGTTTTGGTTGGGTTCGTATTTTTACCCGGAGTTTTAGTTGGGTTCGTATTTTTACCCGGAGTTTTAGTTGGGTTCGTATTTTTTACCCGGACTTTTTAGTTGGGTTAGTATTTTTGCCGGAGTTGTGTTGGGTTCGTATTTTTACCCGGAGTTTTAGTTGTGTTGGTAATTTTACCCGGAGTTTTAGTTGGGTTCATATTTTTTACCGGACTTTTTAGTTGGGTTCGTATTTTTGACCCGGAGTTTTAGTTGGGTTCGTATTTTTACCCGGAGTTTTAGTTGGGTTCGTATTTTTTACCCGGACTTTTTAGTTGGGTTAGTATTTTTGCCCGGAGTTTTAGTTGGTTCGTATTTTTTAGCCGGAGTTTTAGTTGGGTTCGTATTTTTTACCCGGAGTTTTAGTTGGGTTCGTATTTTTACCCGGAGTTTTAGTTACGTTCGTATTTTTACCCGGAGTTTTAGTTGGGTTCGTATTTTTTACCCGGAGTTTTGGTTGGGTTCGTATTTTTACCCGGAGTTTTAGTTGGGTTCGTATTTTTACCGGAGTTTTAGTTGGGTTCGTATTTTTTACCCGGACTTTTTAGTTGGGTTAGTATTTTTGCCCGGAGTTTAGTTGGGTTCGTATTTTTTTACCCGGAGTTTTAGTTGGTTCTAAATGTTACTCGGACTTCTTTGTTTGGTTCGTATTTTTTACCCGGAGTTTTAGTTGGGTACGTAATTTTACCCGGACTTTTTAGTTGGGTTCGTAATTTTACCCGGAGTTTTAGTTGGGTTCGTAATTTTACCCCGAGTTTTAGTTGGGTCGTAATTTTACCCGGAGTTTTAGTTGGGTTCGTAATTTTACCCGGAGTTTTAGTTGGGTTCGTAATTTTACCCGGACTTTTAGTTGGGTTCGTATTTTTTACCCGAGTTTTAGTTGGTTCGCAATTTTACCCGGAGTCTTGAGTTAATGGTTGGGTTCGTATTTTTACCCGGACTTTTAGTTGGGTTCGTAATTTTACCCGGAGTTTTAGTTGGGTTCGTAATTTTACCCAGAGTTTTAGTTGGTTCGTAATTTTACCCGGAGTTTTACTTGCGTTCGTAATTTTACCCTGAGTTTTACTTGGGTTCGTAATTTTACCCGGAGTTTTACTTGGGTTCGTAATTTTACCCGGAGTTTTAGTTGGGTTCGTAATTTTACCCGGAGTTTTAGTTGGGTTCGTAATTTTACCCGGACTTTTTAGTTGGGTTCGTATTTTTTACCCGGACTTTTAGTTGGGTTCGTAGTTTTACCCGGAGTTTTAGTTGGGTTCGTAATTTTACCGGAGTTTTAGTTGAGTTCGTAATTTTACCCGGAGTTTTAGTTGGGTTCGTAATTTTACATGGACTTTTTAGTTGGGTTCGTAATTTTACCCGGACTTTTTAGTTGGGTTCGTATTTTTTACCCGGAGTTTTAGTTGGGTTCGTAATTTTACCCGGAGTTTTAGTTGGGTTCGTAATTTTACCCGGACTTTTTAGTTGGGTTCGTATTTTTTACCCGGACTTTTAGTTGGGTTCGTAATTTTACCCGGAGTTTTAGTTGGGTTCGAATTTTTTACCCGGAGTTTTAGTTGGGTTCGTATTTTTTACCCGGAGTTTTAGTTGGGTTCGTATTTTTACCCGGAGTTTTAGTTGTGTTGGTAATTTTACCCGGAGTGTTAGTTGGGTTCATATTTTTTACCCGGACTTTTAGTTGGGTTCGTAATTTTACCCGGAGTTTTAGTTGGGTTCGTATTTTTTACCCGGAGTTTTAGTTGGGTTCGTATTTTTTACCCGGAGTTTTAGTTGGGTTCGTATTTTTACCCGGAGTTTTAGTTGTGTTGGTAATTTTACCCGGAGTTTTAGTTGGGTTCATATTTTTTACCGGACTTTTTAGTTGGGTTCGTATTTTTTACCCGGAGTTTTAGTTGGGTTCGTATTTTTACCCGGAGTTTTAGTTGGGTTCGTATTTTTTACCCGGACTTTTTAGTTGGGTTAGTATTTTTGCCCGGAGTTTTAGTTGGGTTCGTATTTTTTAGCCGGAGTTTTAGTTGTGTTGGTAATTTTACCCTGAGTTTTAGTTGGGTTCATATTTTTTACCGGACTTTTTAGTTGGGTTCGTATTTTTTACCCGGAGTTTTAGTTGGGTTCGTATTTTTACCCGGAGTTTTAGTTGGGTTCGTATTTTTTACCCGGACTTTTTAGTTGGGTTAGTATTTTTGCCCGGAGTTTTAGTTGGGTTCGTATTTTTTAGCCGGAGTTTTAGTTGGGTTCATATTTTTTACCGGACTTTTTAGTTGGGTTCGTATTTTTTACCCGGAGTTTTAGTTGGGTTCGTATTTTTACCCGGAGTTTTAGTTGGGCTCGTATTTTTTACCCGGACTTTTTAGTTGGGTTAGTATTTTTTTACCCGGAGTTTTAGTTGGGTTCTAAATGTTACCCGGACTTTTTTGTTTGATTCGTATTTTTTACCCGGAGTTTTAGTTGGGTTCGTAATTTTACCCGGACTTTTTAGTTGGGTTCGTAATTTTACCCGGAGTTTTAGTTGGGTTCGTAATTTTACCCCGAGTTTTAGTTGGGTTCGTAATTTTACCCGGAGTTTTAGTTGTGTTGGTAATTTTACCCGGAGTGTTAGTTGGGTTCATATTTTTTACCCGGACTTTTAGTTGGGTTCGTAATTTTACCCGAAGTTTTAGTTGGGTTCGTATTTTTTACCCGGAGTTTTAGTTGGGTTCGTATTTTTACCCGGAGTTTTAGTTGTGTTGGTAATTTTACCCGGAGTTTTAGTTGGGTTCATACTTTTTACCGGACTTTTTAGTTGGGTTCGTATTTTTTACCCGGAGTTTTAGTTGGGTTCGTATTTTTACCCGGAGTTTTAGTTGGGTTCGTATTTTTTACCCGGACTTTTTAGTTGGGTTAGTATTTTTGCCCGGAGTTTTAGTTGGGTCCGTATTTTTTAGCCGGAGTTTTAGTTGGGTTCGTATTTTTTACCCGGAGTTTTAGTTGGGTTCGTATTTTTACCCGGAGTTTTAGTTACGTTCGTATTTTTACCCGGAGTTTTAGTTGGGTTCGTATTTTTTACCCGGAGTTTTGGTTGGGTTCGTATTTTTACCCGGAGTTTTAGTTGGGTTCGTATTTTTACCCGGAGTTTTAGTTGGGTTCGTATTTTTTATCCGGACTTTTTAGTTGGGTTAGTATTTTTGCCCGGAGTTGTGTTGGGTTCGTATTTTTACCCGGAGTTTTAGTTGTGTTGGTAATTTTACCCGGAGTTTTAGTTGGGTTCATATTTTTTACCGGACTTTTTAGTTGGGTTCGTATTTTTGACCCGGAGTTTTAGTTGGGTTCGTATTTTTACCCGGAGTTTTAGTTGGGTTCGTATTTTTTACCCGGACTTTTTAGTTGGGTTAGTATTTTTGCCCGGAGTTTTAGTTGGGTTCGTATTTTTTAGCCGGAGTTTTAGTTGGGTTCGTATTTTTTACCCGGAGTTTTAGTTGGGTTCGTATTTTTACCCGGAGTTTTAGTTACGTTCGTATTTTTACCCGGAGTTTTAGTTGGGTTCGTATTTTTTACCCGGAGTTTTGGTTGGGTTCGTATTTTTACCCGGAGTTTTAGTTGGGTTCGTATTTTTACCCGGAGTTTTAGTTGGGTTCGTATTTTTTACCCGGACTTTTTAGTTGGGTTAGTATTTTTGCCCGGAGTTTAGTTGGGTTCGTATTTTTTTACCCGGAGTTTTAGTTGGGTTCTAAATGTTACTCGGACTTCTTTGTTTGGTTCGTATTTTTTACCCGGAGGTTTAGTTGGGTACGTAATTTTACCCGGACTTTTTAGTTGGGTTCGTAATTTTACCCGGAGTTTTAGTTGGGTTCGTAATTTTACCCCGAGTTTTAGTTGGGTTCGTAATTTTACCCGGAGTTTTAGTTGGGTTCGTAATTTTACCCGGAGTTTTAGTTGGGTTCGTAATTTTACCCGGACTTTTTAGTTGGGTTCGTATTTTTTACCCGGAGTTTTAGTTGGGTTCGCAATTTTACCCGGAGTCTTGAGTTAATGGTTGGGTTCGTATTTTTACCCGGACTTTTAGTTGGGTTCGTAATTTTACCCGGAGTTTTAGTTGGGTTCGTAATTTTACCCGGAGTTTTAGTTGGGTTCGTAATTTTACCCGGAGTTTTACTTGGGTTCGTAATTTTACCCTGAGTTTTACTTGGGTTCGTAATTTTACCCGGAGTTTTACTTGGGTTCGTAATTTTACCCGGAGTTTTAGTTGGGTTCGTAATTTTACCCGGAGTTTTAGTTGGGTTCGTAATTTTACCCGGACTTTTTAGTTGGGTTCGTATTTTTTACCCGGACTTTTAGTTGGGTTCGTAATTTTACCCGGAGTTTTAGTTGGGTTCGTAATTTTACCCGGAGTTTTAGTTGAGTTCGTAATTTTACCCGGAGTTTTAGTTGGGTTCGTAATTTTACCCGGACTTTTTAGTTGGGTTCGTAATTTTACCCGGACTTTTTAGTTGGGTTCGTATTTTTTACCCGGAGTTTTAGTTGGGTTCGTAATTTTACCCGGAGTTTTAGTTGGGTTCGTAATTTTACCCGGACTTTTTAGTTGGGTTCGTATTTTTTACCCGGACTTTTAGTTGGGTTCGTAATTTTACCCGGAGTTTTAGTTGGGTTCGAATTTTTTACCCGGAGTTTTAGTTGGGTTCGTATTTTTTACCCGGAGTTTTAGTTGGGTTCGTATTTTTACCCGGAGTTTTAGTTGTGTTGGTAATTTTACCCGGAGTGTTAGTTGGGTTCATATTTTTTACCCGGACTTTTAGTTGGGTTCGTAATTTTACCCGGAGTTTTAGTTGGGTTCGTATTTTTTACCCGGAGTTTTAGTTGGGTTCGTATTTTTTACCCGGAGTTTTAGTTGGGTTCGTATTTTTACCCGGAGTTTTAGTTGTGTTGGTAATTTTACCCGGACTTTTAGTTGGGTTCATATTTTTTACCGGACTTTTTAGTTGGGTTCGTATTTTTTACCCGGAGTTTTAGTTGGGTTCGTATTTTTACCCGGAGTTTTAGTTGGGTTCGTATTTTTTACCCGGACTTTTTAGTTGGGTTAGTATTTTTGCCCGGAGTTTTAGTTGGGTTCGTATTTTTTAGCCGGAGTTTTAGTTGTGTTGGTAATTTTACCCGGAGTTTTAGTTGGGTTCATATTTTTTACCGGACTTTTTAGTTGGGTTCGTATTTTTTACCCGGAGTTTTAGTTGGGTTCGTATTTTTACCCGGAGTTTTAGTTGGGTTCGTATTTTTTACCCGGACTTTTTAGTTGGGTTAGTATTTTTGCCCGGAGTTTTAGTTGGGTTCGTATTTTTTAGCCGGAGTTTTAGTTGGGTTCATATTTTTTACCGGACTTTTTAGTTGGGTTCGTATTTTTTACCCGGAGTATTAGTTGGGTTCGTATTTTTACCCGGAGTTTTAGTTGGGATCGTATTTTTTACCCGGACTTTTTAGTTGGGTTAGTATTTTTTTACCCGGAGTTTTAGTTGGGTTCTAAATGTTACCCGGACTTTTTTGTTTGGTTCGTATTTTTTACCCGGAGTTTTAGTTGGGTTCGTAATTTTACCCGGACTTTTTAGTTGGGTTCGTAATTTTACCCGGAGTTTTAGTTGGGTTCGTAATTTTACCCCGAGTTTTAGTTGGGTTCGTAATTTTACCCGGAGTTTTAGTTGGGTTCGTAATTTTACCCGGAGTTTTAGTTGGGTTCGTAATTTTACCCGTACTTTTTAGTTGGGTTCGTATTTTTTACCCGGACTTTTTAGTTGGGTTAGTATTTTTGCCCGGAGTTGTGTTGGGTTCGTATTTTTACCCGGAGTTTTAGTTGTGTTGGTAATTTTACCCGGAGTTTTAGTTGGGTTCGTATTTTTGACCCGGAGTTTTAGTTGGGTTCGTATTTTTAAACGGAGTTTTAGTTGGGTTCGTATTTTTTACCCGGACTTTTTAGTTGGGTTAGTATTTTTGCCCGGAGTTTTAGTTGGGTTCGTATTTTTTAGCCGGAGTTTTAGTTGGGTTCGTATTTTTTACCCGGAGTTTTAGTTGGGTTCGTATTTTTACCCGGAGTTTTAGTTACGTTCGTATTTTTACCCGGAGTTTTAGTTGGGTTCGTATTTTTTACCCGGAGTTTTGGTTGGGTTCGTATTTTTACCCGGAGTTTTAGTTGGGTTCGTATTTTTACCCGGAGTTTTAGTTGGGTTCGTATTTTTTACCCGGACTTTTTAGTTGGGTTAGTATTTTTGCCCGGAGTTTAGTTGGGTTCGTATTTTTTTACCCGCAGTTTTAGTTGGGTTCTAAATGTTACTCGGACTTCTTTGTTTGGTTCGTATTTTTTACCCGGAGTTTTAGTTGGGTACGTAATTTTACCCGGACTTTTTAGTTGGGTTCGTAATTTTACCCGGAGTTTTAGTTGGGTTCGTAATTTTACCCCGAGTTTTAGTTGGGTTCGTAATTTTACCCGGAGTTTTAGTTGGGTTCGTAATTTTACCCGGAGTTTTAGTTGGGTTCGTAATTTTACCCGGACTTTTTAGTTGGGTTCGTATTATTTACCTGGAGTTTTAGTTGGGTTCGCAGTTTTACCCGGAGTCTTGAGTTAATGGTTGGGTTCGTATTTTTACCCGGACTTTTAGTTGGGTTCGTAATTTTACCCGGAGTTTTAGTTGGGTTCGTAATTTTACCCGGAGTTTTAGTTGGGTTCGTAATTTTACCCGGAGTTTTACTTGGGTTCGTATTTTTTACCCGGACTTTTAGTTGGGTTCGTAATATTACCCGGAGTTTTAGTTGGGTTCGTAATTTTACCCGGAGTTTTAGTTGAGTTCGTAATTTTACCCGGAGTTTTAGTTGGGTTCGTAATTTTACCCGGACTTTTTAGTTGGGTTCGTAATTTTACCCGGACTTTTTAGTTGGGTTCGTATTTTTTACCCGGAGTTTTAGTTGGGTTCGTAATTTTACCCGGAGTTTTAGTTGGGTTCGTAATTTTACCCGGACTTTTTAGTTGGGTTCGTATTTTTTACCCGGACTTTTAGTTGGGTTCGTAATTTTACCCGGAGTTTTAGTTGGGTTCGAATTTTTTACCCGGAGTTTTAGTTGGGTTCGTATTTTTTACCCGGAGTTTTAGTTGGGTTCGTATTTTTACCCGGAGTTTTAGTTGTGATGGTAATTTTACCCGGAGTGTTAGTTGGGTTCATATTTTTTACCCGGACTTTTAGTTGGGTTCGTAATTTTACCCGGAGTTTTAGTTGGGTTCGTATTTTTTACCCGGAGTTTTAGTTGGGTTCGTATTTTTTACCCGGAGTTTTAGTTGGGTTCGTATTTTTACCCGGAGTTTTAGTTGTGTTGGTAATTTTACCCGGAGTTTTAGTTGGGTTCATATTTTTTACCGGACTTTTTAGTTGGGTTCGTATTTTTTACCCGGAGTTTTAGTTGGGTTCGTATTTTTACCCGGAGTTTTAGTTGGGTTCGTATTTTTTACCCGGACTTTTTAGTTGGGTTAGTATTTTTGCCCGGAGTTTTAGTTGGGTTCGTATTTTTTAGCCGGAGTTTTAGTTGTGTTGGTAATTTTACCCGGAGTTTTAGTTGGGTTCATATTTTTTACCGGACTTTTTAGTTGGGTTCGTATTTTTTACCCGGAGTTTTAGTTGGGTTCGTATTTTTACCCGGAGTTTTAGTTGGGTTCGTATTTTTTACCCGGACTTTTTAGTTGGGTTAGTATTTTTGCCCGGAGTTTTAGTTGGGTTCGTATTTTTTAGCCGGAGTTTTAGTTGGGTTCATATTTTTTACCGGACTTTTTAGTTGGGTTCGTATTTTTTACCCGGAGTTTTAGTTGGGTTCGTATTTTTACCCGGAGTTTTAGTTGGGCTCGTATTTTTTACCCGGACTTTTAGTTGGGTTAGTATTTTTTTACCCGGAGTTTTAGTTGGGTTCTAAATGTTACCCGGACTTTTTTGTTTGGTTCGTATTTTTTACCCGGAGTTTTAGTTGGGTTCGTAATTTTACCCGGACTTTTTAGTTGGGTTCGTAATTTTACCCGGAGTTTTAGTTGGGTTCGTAATTTTACCCCGAGTTTTAGTTGGGTTCGTAATTTTACCCGGAGTTTTAGTTGGGTACGTATTTTTTACCCGGACTTTTAGTTGGGTTCGTAATTTTACCCGGAGTTTTAGTTGGGTTCGTAATTTTACCCGGAGTTTTAGTTGAGTTCGTAATTTTACCCGGAGTTTTAGTTGGGTTCGTAATTTTACCCGAACTTTTTAGTTGGGTTCGTAATTTTACCCGGACTTTTTAGTTGGGTTCGTAATTTTACCCTGACTTTTTAGTTGGGTTCGTAATTTTACCCGGAGTTTTAGTTGGGTTCGTAATTTTACCCGGACTTTTTAGTTGGGTTCGATTTTTTTACCCGGACTTTTAGTTGGGTTCATAATTTTACCCGGAGTTTTAGTTGGGTTCGTAATTTTACCCGGACCTTTTAGTTGGGTTCGTATTTTGTACCCGGACTTTTAGTTGGGTTCGTAATTTTACCCGGAGTTTTAGTTGGGTTCGTAATTTTACCCGGAGTTTTAGTTGGGTTCGTAATTTTACCCGGAGTCTTGAGTTACCCGGACTTTTTAGTTGGGTTCGTATTTTTACCCGGACTTTTAGTTGGGTTCGTAATTTTACCCGGAGTTTTAGTTGGGTTCGTAATTTTACCCGGAGTTTTAGTTGGGTTCGTAATATTACCTGGAGTTTTACTTAAGTTCGTAACTTTACCCGGAGTTTTACTTGGGTTCGTAATTTTACCCGGAGTTTTAGTTGGGTTCGTAATTTTACCCGGAGTTTTAGTTGGGTTCGTAATTTTACCCGGACTTTTTAGTTGGGTTCGTATTTTTACCCGGACATTTAGTTGGGTTCGTAATTTTACCCGGAGTATTAGTTGGGTTCGTAATTTTACCCGGAGTTTTAGTTGAGTTCATAATTTTACCCGGAGTTTTAGTTGGGTTCGTAATTTTACCCGGACTTTTTAGTTGGGTTCGTAATTTTACCCGGACTTTTTAGTTGGGTTCGTATTTTTTACCCGGAGTTTTATTTGGGTTCGTAATTTTACCCGGAGTTTTAGTTGGGTTCGTAATTTTACCCGGACTTTTAGTTGGGTTCGTATTTTTTACCCGGAGTTTTAGTTGGGTTCGTATTTTTTACCCGGAGTTTTAGTTGGGTTCGTATTTTTACCCGGAGTTTTAGTTGTGTTGGTAATTTTACCCGGAGTTTTAGTTTGGTTCATATTTTTTACCGGACTTTTTAGTTGGGTTCGTATTTTTTACCCGGAGTTTTAGTTGGGTTCGTATTTTTTACCCGGAGTTTTAGTTGGGTTCATATTTTTACCCGGAGTTTTAGTTGGGTTCGTATTTTTACCCGGAGTTTTAGTTGGGTTCGTATTTTTTACCCGGACTTTTTAGTTGGGTTAGTATTTTTGCCCGGAGTTTTATTTGGGTTCGTATTTTTTAGCCGGAGTTTTAGTTGGGTTCGTATTTTTTACCCGGAGTTTTAGTTGGGTTCGTATTTTTACCCGGAGTTTTAGTTACGTTCGTATTTTTACCCGGAGTTTTAGTTGGGTTCGTATTTTTTACCCGGAGTTTTAGTTGGGTTCGTATTTTTACCCGGAGTTTTAGTTGGGTTCGTATTTTTACCCGGAGTTTTAGTTGGGTTCGTATTTTTTACCCAGACTTTTTAGTTGGGTTAGTATTTTTGCCCGGAGTTTAGTTGGGTTCGTATTTTTTTACCCGGAGTTTTAGTTGGGTTCTAAATGTTAACCGGACTTTTTTGTTTGGTTCGTATTTTTTACCCGGAGTTTTAGTTGGGTTCGTAATTTTACCCGGACTTTTTAGTTGGGTTCGTAATTTTACCCGGAGTTTTAGTTGGGTTCGTAATTTTACCCCGAGTTTTAGTTGGGTTCGTAATTTTACCCGGAGTTTTAGTTGGGTTCGTAATTTTACCCGGAGTTTTAGTTGGGTTCGTAATTTTACCCGGAGTTTTAGTTGGGTTCGTAATTTTACCCGGAGTTTTTAGTTGGGTTCGTATTTTTTACCCGGACTTTTAGTTGGGTTCGTAATTTTACCCGAAGTTTTAGTTGGGTTCGTATTTTTTACCCGGAGTTTTAGTTGGGTTCGTATTTTTTACCCGGAGTTTTAGTTGGGTTCGTATTTTTTCCCGGAGTTTTAGTTGTGTTGGTAATTTTACCCGGAGTTTTAGTTGGGTTCATATTTTTTACCGGACTTTTTAGTTGGGTTCGTATTTTTTACCCGGAGTTTTAGTTGGGTTCGTATTTTTACCCGGAGTTTTAGTTGGGTTCGTATTTTTTACCCGGACTTTTTAGTTGGGTTAGTATTTTTGCCCGGAGTTTTAGTTGGGTTCGTATTTTTTAGCCGGAGTTTTAGTTGGGTTCGTATTTTTTACCCGGAGTTTTAGTTGGGTTCGTATTTTTACCCGGAGTTTTAGTTGGGTTCGTATTTTTACCCGGAGTTTTAGTTGGGTTCGTATTTTTTACCCGGAGTTTTAGTTGGGTTCGTATTTTTACCCGGAGTTTTAGTTGGGTTCGTATTTTTACCCGGAGTTTTAGTTGGGTTCGTATTTTTTACCCGGACTTTTTAGTTGGGTTAGTATTTTTGCCCGGAGTTTTAGTTGGGTTCGTTTTTTTTTTACCCGGAGTTTTAGTTGGGTTCTAAATGTTACCCGGACTTTTTTTTTTGGTTCGTATTTTTTACCCGGACTTTTAGTTGGGTTCGTAATTTTACCCGGAGTTTTAGTTGGGTTCGTAATTTTACCCGGAGTTTTAGTTGAGTTCGTAATTTTACCCGGAGTTTTAGTTGGGTTCGTAATTTTACCCGGACTTTTTAGTTGGGTTCGTAATTTTACCCGGACTTTTTAGTTGGGTTCGTATTTTTTACCCGGAGTTTTAGTTGGGTTCGTAATTTTACCCGGAGTTTTAGTTGGGTTCGTAATTTTACCCGGACTTTTTAGTTGGGTTCGTATTTTTTACCCGGACTTTTACTTGGGTTCGTAATTTTACCCGGAGTTTTAGTTGGGTTCGTATTTTTGCCCGGAGTTTTAGTTGTGTTTGTAATTTTACCCGGAGTTTTAGTTGGGTTCGTAATTTTACCCGGAGTTTTAGTTGGGTTCGTAATTTTACCCGGAGTTTTAGTTGGGTTCGTAATTTTACCCGGACTTTTTAGTTGGGTTCGTATTTTTTACCCGGACTTTTAGTTGGGTTCGTAATTTTACCCGGAGTTTTAGTTGGGTTCGTAATTTTACCCGGAGTTTTAGTTGAGTTCGTAATTTTACCCGGAGTTTTAGTTGGGTTCGTAATTTTACCCGGACTTTTTAGTTGGGTTCGTAATTTTACCCGGACTTTTTAGTTGGGTTCGTATTTTTTACCCGGAGTTTTAGTTGGGTTCGTAATTTGACCCGGAGTTTTAGTTGGGTTCGTAATTTTACCCGGACTTTTTAGTTGGGTTCGTATTTTTTACCCGGACTTTTAGTTGGGTTCGTAATTTTACCCGGAGTTTTTAGTTGGGTTCGTAATTTTACCCGGAGTTTTAGTTGGGTTCGTAATTTTACCCGGACTTTTTAGTTGGGTTCGAATTTTTTACCCGGACTTTTAGTTGGGTTCATAATTTTACCCGGACTTTTAGTTGGGTTCATAATTTTACCCGGAGTTTTAGTTGGGTTCGTAATTTTACCCGGAGTTTTAGTTGGGTTCGTAATTTTACCCGGAGTTTTAGTTTGGTTCGTAATTTTACCCGGAGTCTTGAGTTACCCGGACTTTTTAGTTGGGTTCGTATTTTTACCCGGACTTTTAGTTGGGTTCGTAATTTTACCCGGAGTTTTAGTTGGGTTCGTAATTTTACCCGGAGTTTTAGTTGGGTTCGTAATATTACCTGGAGTTTTACTTGGGTTCGTAACTTTACCCGGAGTTTTACTTGGGTTCGTAATTTTACCCGGAGTTTTAGTTGGGTTCGTAATTTTACCCGGAGTTTTAGTTGGGTTCGTAATTTTACCCGGACTTTTTAGTTGGGTTCGTATTTTTTACCCGGACTTTTAGTTGGGTTCGTAATTTTACCCGGAGTATTAGTTGGGTTCGTAATTTTACCCGGAGTTTTAGTTGAGTTCATAATATTACCCGGAGTTTTAGTTGGGTTCCTAATTTTACCCGGACTTTTTAGTTGGGTTCGTAATTTTACCCGGACTTTTTAGTTGGGTTCGTATTTTTTACACGGAGTTTTATTTGGGTTCGTAATTTTACCCGGAGTTTTAGTTGGGTTCGTAATTTTACCCGGACTTTTTAGTTGGGTTCGTATTTTCACCCGGAGTTTTAGTTACGTTCGTATTTTTACCCGGAGTTTTAGTTGGGTTCGTATTTTTTACCCGGAGTTTTAGTTGGGTTCGTATTTTTACCCGGAGTTTTAGTTGGGTTCGTATTTTTACCCGGAGTTTTAGTTGGGTTCGTATTTTTTACCCGGACTTTTTAGTTGGGTTAGTATTTTTGCCCGGAGTTTAGTTGGGTTCGTATTTTTTTACCCGGAGTTTTAGTTGGGTTCTAAATGTTACCCGGACTTTTTTGTTTGGTTCGTATTTTTTACCCGGAGTTTTAGTTGGGTTCGTAATTTTACACTGAGTTTTAGTTGGGTTCGTAATTTTACCCGGAGTCTTGAGTTACCCGGACTTTTTAGTTGGGTTCGTATTTTTACCCGGACTTTTAGTTGGGTTCGTAATTTTACCCGGACTTTTAGTTGGGTTCGTAATTTTACCCGGAGTTTTAGTTGGGTTCGTAATATTACCTGGAGTTTTACTTAAGTTCGTAACTTTACCCGGAGTTTTACTTGGGTTCGTAATTTTACCCGGAGTTTTAGTTGGGTTCGTAATTTTACCCGGAGTTTTAGTTGGGTTCGTAATTTTACCCGGACTTTTTAGTTGGGTTCGTATTTTTTACCCGGACATTTAGTTGGGTTCGTAATTTTACCCGGAGTATTAGTTGGGTTCGTAATTTTACCCGGAGTTTTAGTTGAGTTCATAATTTTACCCGGAGTTTTAGTTGGGTTCGTAATTTTACCCGGACTTTTTAGTTGGGTTCGTAATTTTACCCGGACTTTTTAGTTGGGTTCGTATTTTTTACCCGGAGTTTTATTTGGGTTCGTAATTTTACCCGGAGTTTTAGTTGGGTTCGTAATTTTACCCGGACTTTTAGTTGGGTTCGTATTTTTTACCCGGAGTTTTAGTTGGGTTCGTATTTTTTACCCGGAGTTTTAGTTGGGTTCGTATTTTTACCCGGAGTTTTAGTTGTGTTGGTAATTTTACCCGGAGTTTTAGTTTGGTTCATATTTTTTACCGGACTTTTTAGTTGGGTTCGTATTTTTTACCCGGAGTTTTAGTTGGGTTCGTATTTTTTACCCGGAGTTTTAGTTGGGTTCATATTTTTACCCGGAGTTTTAGTTGGGTTCGTATTTTTACCCGGAGTTTTAGTTGGGTTCGTATTTTTTACCCGGACTTTTTAGTTGGGTTAGTATTTTTGCCCGGAGTTTTAGTTGGGTTCGTATTTTTTAGCCGGAGTTTTAGTTGGGTTCGTATTTTTTACCCGGAGTTTTAGTTGGGTTCGTATTTTTACCCGGAGTTTTAGTTGGGTTCGTATTTTTACCCGGAGTTTTAGTTGGGTTCGTATTTTTTACCCGGAGTTTTAGTTGGGTTCGTATTTTTACCCGGAGTTTTAGTTGGGTTCGTATTTTTACCCGGAGTTTTAGTTGGGTTCGTATTTTTTACCCGGACTTTTTAGTTGGGTTAGTATTTTTGCCCGGAGTTTTAGTTGGGTTCGTTTTTTTTACCCGGAGTTTTAGTTGGGTTCTAAATGTTACCCGGACTTTTTTGTTTGGTTCGTATTTTTTACCCGGACTTTTAGTTGGGTTCGTAATTTTACCCGGAGTTTTAGTTGGGTTCGTAATTTTACCCGGAGTTTTAGTTGAGTTCGTAATTTTACCCGGAGTTTTAGTTGGGTTCGTAATTTTACCCGGACTTTTTAGTTGGGTTCGTAATTTTACCCGGACTTTTTAGTTGGGTTCGTATTTTTTACCCGGAGTTTTAGTTGGGTTCGTAATTTTACCCGGAGTTTTAGTTGGGTTCGTAATTTTACCCGGACTTTTTAGTTGGGTTCGGTATTTTTTACCCGGACTTTTAGTTGGGTTCGTAATTTTACCCGGAGTTTTAGTTGGGTTCGTATTTTTACCCGGAGTTTTAGTTGTGTTTGTAATTTTACCCGGAGTTTTAGTTGGGTTCGTAATTTTACCCGGAGTTTTAGTTGGGTTCGTAATTTTACCCGGAGTTTTAGTTGGGTTCGTAATTTTACCCGGACTTTTTAGTTGGGTTCGTATTTTTTACCCGGACTTTTAGTTGGGTTCTTAATTTTACCCGGAGTTTTAGTTGGGTTCGTAATTTTACCCGGAGTTTTAGTTGAGTTCGTAATTTTACCCGGAGTTTTAGTTGGGTTCGTAATTTTACCCGGACTTTTTAGTTGGGTTCGTAATTTTACCCGGACTTTTTAGTTGGGTTCGTATTTTTTACCCGGAATTTTAGTTGGGTTCGTAATTTTACCCGGAGTTTTAGTTGGGTTCGTAATTTTACCCGGACTTTTTAGTTGGGTTCGTATTTTTTACCCGGACTTTTAGTTGGGTTCGTAATTTTACCCGGAGTTTTTAGTTGGGTTCGTAATTTTACCCGGAGTTTTAGTTGGGTTCGTAATTTTAACCCGGACTTTTTAGTTGGGTTCGAATTTTTACCCGGACTTTTAGTTGGGTTCATAATTTTACCCGGAGTTTTAGTTGGGTTCGTAATTTTACCCGGACCTTTTAGTTGGGTTCGTATTTTGTACCCGGACTTTTAGTTGGGTTCGTAATTTTACCCGGAGTTTTAGTTGGGTTCGTAATTTTACCCGGAGTTTTAGTTGGGTTCGTAATTTACCCGGAGTCTTGAGTTACCCGGACTTTTTAGTTGGGTTCGTATTTTTACCCGGACTTTTAGGTGGGTTCGTAATTTTACCCGGAGTTTTAGTTGGGTTCGTAATTTTACCCGGAGTTTTAGTTGGGTTCGTAATTTTACCTGGAGTTTTACTTGGGTTCGTAACTTTACCCGGAGTTTTACTTGGGTTCGTAATTTTACCCGGAGTTTTAGTTGGGTTCGTAATTTTACCCGGAGTTTTAGTTGGGTTCGTAATTTTACCCGGACTTTTTAGTTGGGTTCGTATTTTTTACCCGGACTTTTAGTTGGGTTCGTCATTTTACCCGGAGTATTAGTTGGGTTCGTAATTTTACCCGGAGTTTTAGTTGAGTTCATAATATTACCCGGAGTTTTAGTTGGGTTCGTAATTTTACCCGGACTTTTTAGTTGGGTTCGTAATTTTACCCGGACTTTTTAGTTGGGTTCGTATTTTTTACCCGAGTTTTATTTGGGTTCGTAATTTTACCCGGAGTTTTAGTTGGGTTCGTAATTTTACCCGGACTTTTTAGTTGGGTTCGTATTTTCACCCGGAGTTTTAGTTACGTTCGTATTTTTACCCGGAGTTTTAGTTGGGTTCGTATTTTTTACCCGGAGTTTTAGTTGGGTTCGTATTTTTACCCGGAGTTTTAGTTGGGTTCGTATTTTTACCCGGAGTTTTAGTTGGGTCGTATTTTTTACCCGGACTTTTTAGTTGGGTTAGTATTTTTGCCCGGAGTTTAGTTGGGTTCGTATTCTTTTACCCGGAGTTTTAGTTGGGTTCTAAATGTTACCCGGACTTTTTTGTTTGGTTCGTATTTTTTACCCGGAGTTTTAGTTGGGTTCGTAATTTTACCCGGACTTTTTAGTTGGGGTTCGTAATTTTACCCGGAGTTTTAGTTGGGTTCGTAATTTTACCCCGAGTTTTAGTTGGGTTCGTAATTTTACCCGGAGTTTTAGTTGGGTTCGTAATTTTACCCGGAGTTTTAGTTGGGTTCGTAATTTTACCCGGACTTTTTAGTCGGGTTCGTATTTTTTACCCGGACTTTTAGTTGGTTTCGTAATTTTACCCGGAGTTTTAGTTGGGTTCGTAATTTTACCCGGAGTTTTAGTTGAGTTCGTAATTTTACCCGGAGTTTTAGTTTGGTTCGTAATTTTACCCGGAGTTTTAGTTGGGTTCGCAATTTTACCCGGAGTCTTGAGTTAATAGTTGGGTTCGTATTTTTACCCGGACTTTTAGTTGGGTTCGTAATTTTACCCGGAGTTTTAGTTGGGTTCGTAATTTTACCCGGAGTTTTAGTTGGGTTCGTAATTTTACCCGAGTTTTACTTGGCTTCGTAATTTTTACCCGGAGTTTTACTTGGGTTCGTAATTTTACCCGGAGTTTTACTTGGGTTCGTAATTTTACCCGGAGTTTTAGTTGGGTTCGTAATTTTACCCGGAGTTTTAGTTGGGTTCGTAATTTTACCCGGACTTTTTAGTTGGGTTCGTATTTTTTACCCGGACTTTTAGTTGGGTTCGTAATTTTACCCGGAGTTTTAGTTGGGTTTGTAATTTTACCCGAGTTTTAGTTGAGTTCGTAATTTTACCCGGAGTTTTAGTTGGGTTCGTAATTTTACCCGGACTTTTTAGTTGGGTTCGTAATTTTACCCGGACTTTTTAGTTGGGTTCGTATTTTTTACCCGGAGTTTTAGTTGGGTTCGTAATTTTACCCGGAGTTTTAGTTGGGTTCGTAATTTTACCCGGACTTTTTAGTTGGGTTCGTATTTTTTACCCGGACTTTTAGTTGGGTTCGTAATTTTACCCGGAGTTTTTAGTTGGGTTCGTAATTTTACCCGGAGTTTTAGTTGGGTTCGTAATTTTACCCGGACTTTTTAGTTGGGTTCGAATTTTTTACCCGGACTTTTAGTTGGGTTCAAAATTTTACCCGGAGTTTTAGTTGGGTTCGTAATTTTACCCGGACCTTTTAGTTGGGTTCGTATTTTGTACCCGGACTTTTAGTTGGGTTCGTAATTTTACCCGGAGTTTTAGTTGGGTTCGTAATTTTACCCGGAGTTTTAGTTGGGTTCGTAATTTTACCCGGAGTCTTGAGTTACCCGGACTTTTTAGTTGGGTTCGTATTTTTACCCGGACTTTTAGTTGGGTTCGTAATTTTACCCGGAGTTTTAGTTGGGTTCGTAATTTTACCTGGAGTTTTACTTGGGTTCGTAACTTTACCCGGAGTTTTACTTGGGTTCGTAATTTTACCCGGAGTTTTAGTTGGGTTCGTAATTTTACCCGGAGTTTTAGTTGGGTTCGTAATTTTACCGGGACTTTTTAGTTGGGTTCGTATTTTTTACCCGGACTTTTAGTTGGGTTCGTAATTTTACCCGGAGTATTAGTTGGGTTCGTATTTTTACCCGGAGTTTTAGTTGTGTTTGTAATTTTACCCGGAGTTTTAGTTGGGTTCATATTTTTTACCGGACTTTTTAGTTGGGTTCGTATTTTTACCCGGAGTTTTAGTTGGGTCGTATTTTTACCCGGAGTTTTAGTTGGGTTCGTATTTTTTACCCGGACTTTTTAGTTGGGTTAGTATTTTTGCCCGGAGTTTTAGTTGGGTTCGTATTTTTTAGCCGGAGTTTTAGTTGGGTTCGTATTTTTTACCCGGAGTTTTAGTTGGGTTCGTATTTTTACCCGGAGTTTTAGTTACGTTCGTATTTTTACCCGGAGTTTTAGTTGGGTTCGTATTTTTTACCCGGAGTTTTAGTTGGGTTCGTATTTTTACCCGGAGTTTTAGTTGGGTTCGTATTTTTACCCGGAGTTTTAGTTGGGTTCGTATTTTTTACCCGGACTTTTTAGTTGGGTTAGTATTTTTGCCCGGAGTTTAGTTGGGTTCGTATTTTTTTACCCGGAGTTTTAGTTGGGTTCTAAATGTTACCCGGACTTTTTTGTTTGGTTCGTATTTTTTACCCGGAGTTTTAGTTGGGTTCGTAATTTTAACCCGGGCTTTTTAGTTGGGTTCGTAATTTTACCCGGAGTTTTAGTTGGGTTCGTAATTTTACCCCGAGTTTTAGTTGGGTTCGTAATTTTACCCGGAGTTTTAGTTGGGTTCGTAATTTTACCCGTACTTTTTAGTTGGGTTCGTATTTTTTACCCGGACTTTTAGTTGGGTTCGTAATTTTACTCGGAGTTTTAGTTGGGTTCGTAATTTTACCCGGAGTTTTAGTTGAGTTCGTAATTTTACCCGGAGTTTTAGTTGGGTTCGTAATTTTACCCGGACTTTTCAGTTGGGTTCGTATTTTTTACCCGGACTTTTAGTTGGGTTCGTAATCTTACCGGAGTTTTAGTTGGGTTCGTAATTTTACCCGGAGTTTTAGTTGGGTTCGCAATTTTACCCGGAGTCTTGAGTTAATAGTTGGGTTCGTATTTTTACCCGGACTTTTAGTTGGGTTCGTAATTTTACCCGGAGTTTTAGTTGGGTTCGTAATTTTACCCGGAGTTTTAGTTGGGTTCGTAATTTTACCCGGAGTTTTAGTTGGGTTCGTAATTTTACCCGGAGTTTTACTTGGGTTCGTAATTTTACCGGAGTTTTACTTGGGTTCGTAATTTTACCCGGAGTTTTACTTGGGTTCGTAATTTTACCCGGAGTTTTAGTTGGGTTCGTAATTTTACCCGGAGTTTTAGTTGGGTTCGTAATTTTACCCGGACTTTTTAGTTGGGTTAGTATTTTTTACCCGGACTTTTAGTTGGGTTCGTAATTTTACCCGGAGTTTTAGTTGGGTTCGTAATTTTACCCGGAGTTTTAGTTGAGTTCGTAATTTTACCCGGAGTTTTAGTTGGGTTCGTAATTTTACCCGGACTTTTTAGTTGGGTTCGTAATTTTACCCGGACTTTTTAGTTGGGTTCGTATTTTTTACCCGGAGTTTTAGTTGGGTTCGTAATTTTACCGGAGTTTTAGTTGGGTTCGTAATTTTACCCGGAGTTTTTAGTTGGGTTCGTATTTTTACCCGGAGTTTTAGTTGTGTTTGTAATTTTACCCGGAGTTTTAGTTGGGTTCGTAATTTTACCCGGAGTTTTCGTTGGGTTCGTAATTTTACCCGGAGTTTTAGTTGGGTTCGTAATTTTACCCGGACTTTTTAGTTGGGTTCGTATTTTTTACCCGGACTTTTAGTTGGGTTCGTAATTTTACCCGGAGTTTTAGTTGGGTTCGTAATTTTACCCGGAGTTTTAGTTGAGTTCGTAATTTTACCCGGAGTTTTAGTTGGGTTCGTAATTTTACCCGGACTTTTTAGTTGGGTTCGTAATTTTACCCGGACTTTTTAGTTGGGTTCGTATTTTTTACCCGGAGTTTTAGTTGGGTTCGTAATTTTACCCGGAGTTTTAGTTGGGTTCGTAATTTTACCCGACTTTTTAGTTGGGTTCGTATTTTTTACCCGGATTTTTAGTTGGGTTCGTAATTTTACCCGGAGTTTTTAGTTGGGTTCGTAATTTTACCCGGAGTTTTAGTTGGGTTCGTAATTTTACCCGGACTTTTTAGTTGGGTTCGAATTTTTTACCCGGACTTTTAGTTGGGTTCATAATTTTACCCGGAGTTTTAGTTGGGTTCGTAATTTTACCCGGACCTTTTAGTTGGGTTCGTATTTTGTACCCGGACTTTTAGTTGGGTTCGTAATTTTACCCGGAGTTTTAGTTGGGTTCGTAATTTTACCCCGGAGTTTTAGTTGGGTTCGTAATTTTACCCGGAGTCTTGAGTTACCCGGACTTTTTAGTTGGGTTCGTATTTTTACCCGGACTTTTAGTTGGGTTCGTAATTTTACCCGGAGTTTTAGTTGGGTTCGTAATTTTACCCGGAGTTTTAGTTGGGTTCGTAATATTACCTGGAGTTTTACTTGGGTTCGTAACTTTACCCGGAGTTTTACTTGGGTTCGTAATTTTACCCGGAGTTTTAGTTGGGTTCGTAATTTTACCCGAAGTTTTAGTTGGGTTCGTAATTTTACCCGGACTTTTTAGTTGGGTTCGTATTTTTTACCCGGACTTTTAGTTGGGTTCGTAATTTTACCCGGAGTATTAGTTGGGTTCGTAATTTTACCCGGAGTTTTAGTTGAGTTCATAATATTACCCGGAGTTTTAGTTGGGTTCGTAATTTTACCCGGACTTTTTAGTTGGGTTCGTAATTTTACCCGGACTTTTTAGTTGGGTTCGTATTTTTTACACGGAGTTTTATTTGGGTTCGTAATTTTACCCGGAGTTTTAGTTGGGTTCGTAATTTTACCCGGACTTTTTAGTTGGGTTCGTATTTTCACCCGGAGTTTTAGTTACGTTCGTATTTTTACCCGGAGTTTTAGTTGGGTTCGTATTTTTTACCCGGAGTTTTAGTTGGGTTCGTATTTTTACCCGGAGTTTTAGTTGGGTTCGTATTTTTACCCGGAGTTTTAGTTGGGTTCGTATTTTTTACCCGGACTTTTTAGTTGGGTTAGTATTTTTGCCCGGAGTTTAGTTGGGTTCGTATTTTTTTACCCGGAGTTTTAGTTGGGTTCTAAATGTTACCCGGACTTTTTTGTTTGGTTCGTATTTTTTACCCGGAGTTTTAGTTGGGTTCGTAATTTTACCCTGAGTTTTAGTTGGGTTCGTAATTTTACCCGGAGTCTTGAGTTACCCGGACTTTTTAGTTGGGTTCGTATTTTTACCCGGACTTTTAGTTGGGTTCGTATTTTTTACCCGGAGTTTTAGTTGGGTTCGTATTTTTACCCGGAGTTTTAGTTGTGTTGGTAATTTTACCCGGAGTTTTAGTTTGGTTCATATTTTTTACCGGACTTTTTAGTTGGGTTCGTATTTTTTACCCGGAGTTTTAGTTGGGTTCGTATTTTTTACCCGGAGTTTTAGTTGGGTTCATATTTTTACCCGGAGTTTTAGTTGGGTTCGTATTTTTACCCGGAGTTTTAGTTGGGTTCGTATTTTTTACCCGGACTTTTTAGTTGGGTTAGTATTTTTGCCCGGAGTTTTAGTTGGGTTCGTATTTTTTAGCCGGAGTTTTAGTTGGGTTCGTATTTTTTACCCGGAGTTTTAGCTGGGTTCGTATTTTTACCCGGAGTTTTAGTTGGGTTCGTATTTTTACCCGGAGTTTTAGTTGGGTTCGTATTTTTTACCCGGAGTTTTAGTTGGGTTCGTATTTTTACCCGGAGTTTTAGTTGGGTTCGTATTTTTACCCGGAGTTTTAGTTGGGTTCGTATTTTTTACCCGGACTTTTTAGTTGGGTTAGTATTTTTGCCCGGAGTTTTAGTTGGGTTCGTTTTTTTTACCCGGAGTTTTAGTTGGGTTCTAAATGTTACCCGGACTTTTTTGTTTGGTTCGTATTTTTTACCCGGACTTTTAGTTGGGTTCGTAATTTTACCCGGAGTTTTAGTTGGGTTCGTAATTTTACCCGGAGTTTTAGTTGAGTTCGTAATTTTACCCGGAGTTTTAGTTGGGTTCGTAATTTTACCCGGACTTTTTAGTTGGGTTCGTAATTTTACCCGGACTTTTTAGTTGGGTTCGTATTTTGTACCCGGAGTTTTAGTTGGGTTCGTAATTTTACCCGGAGTTTTAGTTGGGTTCGTAATTTTACCCGGACTTTTTAGTTGGGTTCGTATTTTTTACCCGGACTTTTAGTTGGGTTCGTAATTTTACCCGGAGTTTTAGTTGGGTTCGTATTTTTACCCGGAGTTTTAGTTGTGTTTGTAATTTTACCCGGAGTTTTAGTTGGGTTCGTAATTTTACCCGGAGTTTTAGTTGGGTTCGTAATTTTACCCGGAGTTTTAGTTGGGTTCGTAATTTTACCCGGACTTTTTAGTTGGGTTCGTATTTTTTACCCGGACTTTTAGTTGGGTTCTTAATTTTACCCGGAGTTTTAGTTGGGTTCGTAATTTTACCCGGAGTTTTAGTTGAGTTCGTAATTTTACCCGGAGTTTTAGTTGGGTTCGTAATTTTACCCGGACTTTTTAGTTGGGTTCGTAATTTTACCCGGACTTTTTAGTTGGGTTCGTATTTTTTACCCGGAATTTTAGTTGGGTTCGTAATTTTACCCGGAGTTTTAGTTGGGTTCGTAATTTTACCCGGACTTTTTAGTTGGGTTCGTATTTTTTACCCGGACTTTTAGTTGGGTTCGTAATTTTACCCGGAGTTTTTAGTTGGGTTCGTAATTTTACCCGGAGTTTTAGTTGGGTTCGTAATTTTACCCGGACTTTTTAGTTGGGTTCGAATTTTTTACCCGGACTTTTAGTTGGGTTCATAATTTTACCCGGAGTTTTAGTTGGGTTCGTAATTTTACCCGGACCTTTTAGTTGGGTTCGTATTTTGTACCCGGACTTTTAGTTGGGTTCGTAATTTTACCCGGAGTTTTAGTTGGGTTCGTAATTTTACCCGGAGTTTTAGTTGGGTTCGTAATTTTACCCGGAGTCTTGAGTTACCCGGACTTTTTAGTTGGGTTCGTATTTTTACCCGGACTTTTAGGTGGGTTCGTAATTTTACCCGGAGTTTTAGTTGGGTTCGTAATTTTACCCGGAGTTTTAGTTGGGTTCGTAATTTTACCTGGAGTTTTACTTGGGTTCGTAACTTTACCCGGAGTTTTACTTGGGTTCGTAATTTTACCCGGAGTTTTAGTTGGGTTCGTAATTTTACCCGGAGTTTTAGTTGGGTTCGTAATTTTACCCGGACTTTTTAGTTGGGTTCGTATTTTTTACCCGGACTTTTAGTTGGGTTCGTCATTTTACCCGGAGTATTAGTTGGGTTCGTAATTTTACCCGGAGTTTTAGTTGAGTTCATAATATTACCCGGAGTTTTAGTTGGGTTCGTAATTTTACCCGGACTTTTTAGTTGGGTTCGTAATTTTACCCGGACTTTTTAGTTGGGTTCGTATTTTTTACCCGGACTTTTAGTTGGGTTCGTAATTTTACCCGGAGTTTTAGTTGGGTTCGTATTTTTACCCGGAGTTTTAGTTGTGTTTGTAATTTTACCCGGAGTTTTAGTTGGGTTCGTAATTTTACCCGGAGTTTTAGTTGGGTTCGTAATTTTACCCGGAGTTTTAGTTGGGTTCGTAATTTTACCCGACTTTTTAGTTGGGTTCGTATTTTTTACCCGGACTTTTAGTTGGGTTCTTAATTTTACCCGGAGTTTTAGTTGGGTTCGTAATTTTACCCGGAGTTTTAGTTGAGTTCGTAATTTTACCCGGAATTTTAGTTGGGTTCGTAATTTTACCCGGACTTTTTAGTTGGGTTCGTAATTTTACCCGGACTTTTTAGTTGGGTTCGTATTTTTTACCCGGAATTTTAGTTGGGTTCGTAATTTTACCCGGAGTTTTAGTTGGGTTCGTAATTTTACCCGGACTTTTTAGTTGGGTTCGTATTTTTTACCCGGACTTTTAGTTGGGTTCGTAATTTTACCCGGAGTTTTTAGTTGGGTTCGTAATTTTACCCGGAGTTTTAGTTGGGTTCGTAATTTTACCCGGACTTTTTAGTTGGGTTCGAATTTTTTACCCGGACTTTTAGTTGGGTTCATAATTTTACCCGGAGTTTTAGTTGGGTTCGTAATTTTACCCGGACCTTTTAGTTGGGTTCGTATTTTGTACCCGGACTTTTAGTTGGGTTCGTAATTTTACCCGGAGTTTTAGTTGGGTTCGTAATTTTACCCGGAGTTTTAGTTGGGTTCGTAATTTTACCCGGAGTCTTGAGTTACCCGGACTTTTTAGTTGGGTTCGTATTTTTACCCGGACTTTTAGGTGGGTTCGTAATTTTACCCGGAGTTTTAGTTGGGTTCGTAATTTTACCCGGAGTTTTAGTTGGGTTCGTAATTTTACCTGGAGTTTTACTTGGGTTCGTAACTTTACCCGGAGTTTTACTTGGGTTCGGAATTTTACCCGGAGTTTTAGTTGGGTTCGTAATTTTACCCGGAGTTTTAGTTGGGTTCGTAATTTTACCCGGACTTTTTAGTTGGGTTCGTATTTTTTACCCGGACTTTTAGTTGGGTTCGTCATTTTACCCGGAGTATTAGTTGGGTTCGTAATTTTACCCGGAGTTTTAGTTGAGTTCATAATATTACCCGGAGTTTTAGTTGGGTTCGTAATTTTACCCGGACTTTTTAGTTGGGTTCGTAATTTTACCCGGACTTTTTAGTTGGGTTCGTATTTTTTACCCGGAGTTTTATTTGGGTTCGTAATTTTACCCGGAGTTTTAGTTGGGTTCGTAATTTTACCCGGACTTTTTAGTTGGGTTCGTATTTTCATCCGGAGTTTTAGTTACGTTCGTATTTTTACCCGGAGTTTTAGTTGGGTTCGTATTCTTTACCCGGAGTTTTAGTTGGGTTCGTATTTTTACCCGGAGTTTTAGTTGGGTTCGTATTTTTACCCGGAGTTTTAGTTGGGTTCTTATTTTTTACCCGGACTTTTTAGTTGGGTTAGTATTTTTGCCCGGAGTTTAGTTGGGTTCGTATTCTTTTACCCGGAGTTTTAGTTGGGTTCTAAATGTTACCCGGACTTTTTTGTTTGGTTCGTATTTTTTACCCGGAGTTTTAGTTGGGTTCGTAATTTTACCCGGACTTTTTAGTTGGGTTCGTAATTTTACCCGGAGTTTTAGTTGGGTTCGTAATTTTACCCCGAGTTTTAGTTGGGTTCGTAATTTTACCCGGAGTTTTAGTTGGGTTCGTAATTTTACCCGGAGTTTTAGTTGGGTTCGTAATTTTACCCGGACTTTTTAGTTGGGTTCGTATTTTTTACCCGGACTTTTAGTTGGGTTCGTAATTTTACCCGGAGTTTTAGTTGGGTTCGTAATTTTACCCGGAGTTTTAGTTGAGTTCGTAATTTTACCCGGAGTTTTAGTTGGGTTCGTAATTTTACCCGGAGTTTTAGTTGGGTTCGCAATTTTACCCGGAGTCTTGAGTTAATAGTTGGGTTCGTATTTTTACCCGGACTTTTAGTTGGGTTCGTAATTTTACCCGGAGTTTTAGTTGGGTTCGTAATTTTACCCGGAGTTTTAGTTGGGTTCGTAATTTTACCCGGAGTTTTACTTGGCTTCGTAATTTTACCCGGAGTTTTACTTGGGTTCGTAATTTTACCCGGAGTTTTACTTGGGTTCGTAATTTTACCCGGAGTTTTAGTTGGGTTCGTAATTTTACCCGGAGTTTTAGTTGGGTTCGTAATTTTACCCGGACTTTTTAGTTGGGTTCGTATTTTTTACCCGGACTTTTAGTTGGGTTCGTAATTTTACCCGGAGTTTTAGTTGGGTTCGTAATTTTACCCGGAGTTTTAGTTGAGTTCGTAATTTTACCCGGAGTTTTAGTTGGGTTCGTAATTTTACCCGGACTTTTTAGTTGGGTTCGTAATTTTACCCGGACTTTTTAGTTGGGTTCGTATTTTTTACCCGGAGTTTTAGTTGGGTTCGTAATTTTACCCGGAGTTTTAGTTGGGTTCGTAATTTTACCCGGACTTTTTAGTTGGGTTCGTATTTTTTACCCGGACTTTTAGTTGGGTTCGTAATTTTACCCGGAGTTTTTAGTTGGGTTCGTAATTTTACCCGGAGTTTTAGTTGGGTTCGTAATTTTACCCGGACTTTTTAGTTGGGTTCGAATTTTTTACCCGGACTTTTAGTTGGGTTCAAAATTTTACCCGGAGTTTTAGTTGGGTTCGTAATTTTACCCGGACCTTTTAGTTGGGTTCGTATTTTGTACCCGGACTTTTAGTTGGGTTCGTAATTTTACCCGGAGTTTTAGTTGGGTTCGTAATTTTACCCGGAGTTTTAGTTGGGTTCGTAATTTTACCGGGAGTCTTGAGTTACCCGGACTTTTTAGTTGGGTTCGTATTTTTACCCGGACTTTTAGTTGGGTTCGTAATTTTACCCGGAGTTTTAGTTGGGTTCGTAATTTTACCTGGAGTTTTACTTGGGTTCGTAACTTTACCCGGAGTTTTACTTGGGTTCGTAATTTTACCCGGAGTTTTAGTTGGGTTCGTAATTTTACCCGGAGTTTTAGTTGGGTTCGTAATTTTACCGGGACTTTTTAGTTGGGTTCGTATTTTTTACCCGGACTTTTAGTTGGGTTCGTAATTTTACCCGGAGTATTAGTTGGGTTCGTATTTTTACCCGGAGTTTTAGTTGTGTTTGTAATTTTACCCGGAGTTTTAGTTGGGTTCATATTTTTTACCGGACTTTTTAGTTGGGTTCGTATTTTTTACCCGGAGTTTTAGTTGGGTTCGTATTTTTACCCGGAGTTTTAGTTGGGTTCGTATTTTTTACCCGGACTTTTTAGTTGGGTTAGTATTTTTGCCCGGAGTTTTAGTTGGGTTCGTATTTTTTAGCCGGAGTTTTAGTTGGGTTCGTATTTTTTACCCGGAGTTTTAGTTGGGTTCGTATTTTTACCCGGAGTTTTAGTTACGTTCGTATTTTTACCCGGAGTTTTAGTTGGGTTCGTATTTTTTACCCGGAGTTTTAGTTGGGTTCGTATTTTTACCCGGAGTTTTAGTTGGGTTCGTATTTTTACCCGGAGTTTTAGTTGGGTTCGTATTTTTTACCCGGACTTTTTAGTTGGGTTAGTATTTTTGCCCGGAGTTTAGTTGGGTTCGTATTTTTTTACCCGGAGTTTTAGTTGGGTTCTAAATGTTACCCGGACTTTTTTGTTTGGTTCGTATTTTTTACCCGGAGTTTTAGTTGGGTTCGTAATTTTACCCGGGCTTTTTAGTTGGGTTCGTAATTTTACCCGGAGTTTTAGTTGGGTTCGTAATTTTACCCCGAGTTTTAGTTGGGTTCGTAATTTTACCCGGAGTTTTAGTTGGGTTCGTAATTTTACCCGGAGTTTTAGTTGGGTTCGTAATTTTACCCGTACTTTTTAGTTGGGTTCGTATTTTTTACCCGGACTTTTAGTTGGGTTCGTAATTTTACTCGGAGTTTTAGTTGGGTTCGTAATTTTACCCGGAGTTTTAGTTGAGTTCGTAATTTTACCCGGAGTTTTAGTTGGGTTCGTAATTTTACCCGGACTTTTCAGTTGGGTTCGTATTTTTTACCCGGACTTTTAGTTGGGTTCGTAATCTTACCCGGAGTTTTAGTTGGGTTCGTAATTTTACCCGGAGTTTTAGTTGGGTTCGCAATTTTACCCGGAGTCTTGAGTTAATAGTTGGGTTCGTATTTTTACCCGGACTTTTAGTTGGGTTCGTAATTTTACCCGGAGTTTTAGTTGGGTTCGTAATTTTACCCGGAGTTTTAGTTGGGTTCGTAATTTTACCCGGAGTTTTAGTTGGGTTCGTAATTTTACCCGGAGTTTTACTTGGGTTCGTAATTTTACCCGGAGTTTTACTTGGGTTCGTAATTTTACCCGGAGTTTTACTTGGGTTCGTAATTTTACCCGGAGTTTTAGTTGGGTTCGTAATTTTACCCGGAGTTTTAGTTGGGTTCGTAATTTTACCCGGACTTTTTAGTTGGGTTAGTATTTTTTACCCGGACTTTTAGTTGGGTTCGTAATTTTACCCGGAGTTTTAGTTGGGTTCGTAATTTTACCCGGAGTTTTAGTTGAGTTCGTAATTTTACCCGGAGTTTTAGTTGGGTTCGTAATTTTACCCGGACTTTTTAGTTGGGTTCGTAATTTTACCCGGACTTTTTAGTTGGGTTCGTATTTTTTACCCGGAGTTTTAGTTGGGTTCGTAATTTTACCCGGAGTTTTAGTTGGGTTCGTAATTTTACCCGGAGTTTTTAGTTGGGTTCGTATTTTTTACCCGGACTTTTAGTTGGGTTCGTAATTTTACCCGGAGTTTTTAGTTGGGTTCGTAATTTTACCCGGAGTTTTAGTTGAGTTCGTAATTTTACCCGGACTTTTTAGTTGGGTTCGAATTTTTTACCCGGACTTTTAGTTGGGTTCATAATTTTACCCGGAGTTTTAGTTGGGTTCGTAATTTTACCCGGACCTTTTAGTTGGGTTCGTATTTTGTACCCGGACTTTTAGTTGGGTTCGTAATTTTACCCGGAGATTTAGTTGGGTTCGTAATTTTACCCGGAGTTTTAGTTGGGTTCGTAATTTTACCCGGAATCTTGAGTTACCCGGACTTTTTAGTTGGGTTCGTATTTTTACCCGGACTTTTAGTTGGGTTCGTAATTTTACCAGGAGTTTTAGTTGGGTTCGTAATTTTACCCGGAGTTTTAGTTGGGTTCGTAATATTACCTGGAGTTTTACTTGGGTTCGTAACTTTACCCGGAGTTTTACTTGGGTTCGTAATTTTACCAGGAGTTTTAGTTGGGTTCGTAATTTTACCCGGAGTTTTAGTTGGGTTCGTAATTTTACCCGGACTTTTTAGTTGGGTTCGTATTTTTTACCCGGACTTTTAGTTGGGTTCGTAATTTTACCCGGAGTATTAGTTGGGTTCGTAATTTTACCCGGAGTTTTAGTTGAGTTCATAATTTTACCCGGAGTTTTAGTTGGGTTCGTAATTTTACCCGGACTTTTTAGTTGGGTTCGTAATTTTACCCGGACTTTTTAGTTGGGTTCGTATTTTTTACCCGGAGTTTTATTTGGGTTCGTAATTTTACCCGGAGTTTTAGTTGGGTTCGTAATTTTACCCGGACTTTTTAGTTGGGTTCGTATTTTTACCCGGAGTTTTAGTTACGTTCGTATTTTTACCCGGAGTTTTAGTTGGGTTCGTATTTTTTACCCGGAGTTTTAGTTGGGTTCGTATTTTTACCCGGAGTTTTAGTTGGGTTCGTATTTTTACCCGGAGTTTTAGTTGGGTTCGTATTTTTTACCCGGACTTTTTAGTTGGGTTAGTATTTTTGCCCGGAGTTTAGTTCTGTTCGTATTTTTTTACCTGGAGTTTTAGTTGGGTTCTAAATGTTACCCGGACTTTTTTGTTTGGTTCGTATTTTTTACCCGGAGTTTTAGTTGGGTTCGTAATTTTACCCGGACTTTTTAGTTGGGTTCGTAATTTTACCCGGAGTTTTAGTTGGGTTCGTAATTTTACCCCGAGTTTTAGTTGGGTTCGTAATTTTACCCGGAGTTTTAGTTGGGTTCGTAATTTTACCCGGAGTTTTAGTTGGGTTCGTAATTTTACCCGGACTTTTTAGTTGGGTTCGTATTTTTTACCCGGACTTTTAGTTGGGTTCGTAATTTTACCCGGAGTTTTAGTTGGGTTCGTAATTTTACCCGGAGTTTTAGTTGAGTTCGTAATTTTACCCGGAGTTTTAGTTGGGTTCGTAATTTTACCCGGACTTTTTAGTTGGGTTCGTATTTTTTACCCGGACTTTTAGTTGGGTTCGTAATTTTACCCGGAGTTTTAGTTGGGTTCGTAATTTTACCCGGAGTTTTAGTTGGGTTCGCAATTTTATCCGGAGTCTTGAGTTAATAGTTGGGTTCGTATTTTTACCCGGACTTTTAGTTGGGTTCGTAATTTTACCCGGAGTTTTAGTTGGGTTCGTAATTTTACCCGGAGTTTTAGTTGGGTTCGTAATTTTACCCGGAGTTTTACTTGGCTTCGTAATTTTACCCGGAGTTTTACTTGGGTTCGTAATTTTACCCGGAGTTTTACTTGGGTTCGTAATTTTACCCGGAGTTTTAGTTGGGTTCGTAATTTTACCCGGAGTTTTAGTTGGGTTCGTAATTTTACCCGGACTTTTTAGTTGGGTTCGTATTTTTACCCGGACTTTTAGTTGGGTTCGTAATTTTACCCGGAGTTTTAGTTGGGTTCGTAATTTTACCCGGAGTTTTAGTTGAGTTCGTAATTTTACCCGGAGTTTTGGTTGGGTTCGTAATTTTACCCGGACTTTTTAGTTGGGTTCGTAATTTTACCCGGACTTTTTAGTTGGGCTCGTATTTTTTACCCGGAGTTTTAGTTGGGTTCGTAATTTTACCCGGAGTTTTAGTTGGGTTCGTAATTTTACCCGGACTTTTTAGTTGGGTTCGTATTTTTTACCCGTACTTTTAGTTGGGTTCGTAATTTTACCCGGAGTTTTTAGTTGGGTTCGTAATTTTACCCGGAGTTTTAGTTGGGTTCGTAATTTTACCCGGACTTTTTAGTTGGGTTCGAATTTTTTACCCGGACTTTTAGTTGGGTTCATAATTTTACCCGGAGTTTTAGTTGGGTTCGTAATTTTACCCGGACCTTTTAGTTGGGTTCGTATTTTGTACCCGGACTTTTAGTTGGGTTCGTAATTTTACCCGGAGTTTTAGTTGGGTTCATAATTTTACCCGGAGTTTTAGTTGGGTTCGTAATTTTACCCGGAGTCTTGAGTTACCCGGACTTTTTAGTTGGGTTCGTATTTTTACCCGGACTATTAGTTGGGTTCGTAATTTTACCCGGAGTTTTAGTTGGGTTCGTAATTTTACCTGGAGTTTTACTTGGGTTCGTAACTTTACCCGGAGTTTTACTTGGGTTCGTAATTTTACCCGGAGTTTTAGTTGGGTTCGTAATTTTACCCGGAGTTTTAGTTGGGTTCGTAATTTTACCGGGACTTTTTAGTTGGGTTCGTATTTTTTACCCGGACTTTTAGTTGGGTTCGTAATTTTACCCGGAGTATTAGTTGGGTTCGTAATTTTACCCGGAGTTTTAGTTGAGTTCATAATTTTACCCGGAGTTTTAGTTGGGTTCGTAATTTTACCCGGACTTTTTAGTTGGGTTCGTAATTTTACCCGGACTTTTTAGTTGGGTTCGTATTTTTTACCCGGAGTTTTATTTGGGTTCGTAATTTTACCCGGAGTTTTAGTTGGGTTCGTAATTTTACCCGGACTTTTTAGTTGGGTTCGTATTTTTTACCCGGAGTTTTAGTTGGGTTCGTAATTTTACCCGGAGTTTTAGTTGGGTTCGTATTTTTTACCCGGAGTTTTAGTTGGGTTCGTATTTTTTACCCGGAGTTTTAGTTGGGTTCGTATTTTTACCCGGAGTTTTAGTTGTGTTGGTAATTTTACCCGGAGTTTTAGTTGGGTTCATATTTTTTACCGGACTTTTTAGTTGGGTTCGTATTTTTTACCCGGAGTTTTAGTTGGGTTCGTATTTTTTACCCGGAGTTTTAGTTGGGTTCGTATTTTTACCCGGAGTTTTAGTTGGGTTCGTATTTTTACCCGGAGTTTTAGTTGGGTTCGTATTTTTTACCCGGACTTTTTAGTTGGGTTAGTATTCTTGCCCGGAGTTTTAGTTGGGTTCGTATTTTTTAGCCGGAGTTTTAGTTGGGTTCGTATTTTTTAGCCGGAGTTTTAGTTGGGTTCGTATTTTTACCCGGAGTTTTAGTTGGGTTCGTATTTTTACCCGGAGTTTTAGTTGGGTTCGTATTTTTTACCCGGAGTTTTAGTTGGGTTCGTATTTTTACCCGGAGTTTTAGTTGGGTTCGTATTTTTACCCGGAGTTTTAGTTGGGTTCGTATTTTTTACCCGGACTTTTTAGTTGGGTTAGTATTTTTGCCCGGAGTTTAGTTGGGTTCGTTTTTTTTTACCCGGAGTTTTAGTTGGGTTCTAAATGTTACCCGGACTTTTTTGTTTGGTTCGTATTTTTTACCCGGACTTTTAGTTGGGTTCGTAATTTTACCCGGAGTTTTAGTTGGGTTCGTAATTTTACCCGGAGTTTTAGTTGAGTTCGTAATTTTACCCGGAGTTTTAGTTTGGTTCGTAATTTTACCCGGACTTTTTAGTTGGGTTCGTAATTTTACCCGGACTTTTTAGTTGGGTTCGTATTTTTTACCCGGAGTTTTAGTTGGGTTCGTAATTTTACCCGGAGTTTTAGTTGGGTTCGTAATTTTACCCGGACTTTTTAGTTGGGTTCGTATTTTTTACCCGGACTTTTAGTTGGGTTCGTAATTTTGCCCGGAGTTTTAGTTGGGTTCGTATTTTTACCCGGAGTTTTAGTTGGGTTCGTATTTTTTACCCGGAGTTTTAGTTGGGTTCGTATTTTTACCCGGAGTTTTAGTTGTGTTGGTAATTTTACTCGGAGTTTTAGTTGGGTTCATATTTTTTACCGGACTTTTTAGTTGGGTTCGTATTTTTTACCCGGAGTTTTAGTTGGGTTCGTATTTTTACCCGGAGTTTTAGTTGGGTTCGTATTTTTTACCCGGACTTTTTAGTTGGGTTAGTATTTTCGCCCGGAGTTTTAGTTGGGTTCGTATTTTTTAGCCGGAGTTTTAGTTGGGTTCGTATTCTTTACCCGGAGTTTTAGTTGGGTTCGTATTTTTACCCGGAGTTTTAGTTACGTTCGTATTTTTACCCGGAGTTTTAGTTGGGTTCGTATTTTTTAACCGGAGTTTTGGTTGGGTTCGTATTTTTACCCGGAGTTTTAGTTGGGTTCGTATTTTTACCCGGAGTTTTAGTTGGGTTCGTATTTTTTACCCGGACTTTTTAGTTGGGTTAGTATTTTTGCCCGGAGTTTAGTTGGGTTCGTATTTTTTTACCCGGAGTTTTAGTTGGGTTCTAAATGTTACCCGGACTTCTTTGTTTGGTTCGTATTTTTTACCCGGAGTTTTAGTTGGGTACGTAATTTTACCCGGACTTTTTAGTTGGGTTCGTAATTTTACCCGGAGTTTTAGTTGGGTTCGTAATTTTACCCCGAGTTTTAGTTGGGTTCGTAATTTTACCCGGAGTTTTAGTTGGGTTCGTAATTTTACCCGGAGTTTTAGTTGGGTTCGTAATTTTACCCGGACTTTTTAGTTGGGTTCGTATTTTTTACCCGGACTTTTAGTTGGGTTCGTAATTTTACCCGGAGTTTTAGATGGGTTCGTAATTTTACCCGGAGTTTTAGTTGAGTTCGTAATTTTACCCGGAGTTTTAGTTGGGTTCGTAATTTTACCCGGACTTTTTAGTTGGGTTCGTATTTTTTACCCGGACTTTTAGTTGGGTTCGTAATTTTACCCGGAGTTTTAGTTGGGTTCGTAATTTTACCCGGAGTTTTAGTTGGGTTCGCAATTTTACCCGGAGTCTTGAGTTAATGGTTGGGTTCGTATTTTTACCCGGACTTTTAGTCGGGTTCGTAATTTTACCCGGAGTTTTAGTTGGGTTCGTAATTTTACCCGGAGTTTTAGTTGGGTTCGTAATTTTACCCGGAGTTTTACTTGGGTTCGTAATTTTACCCTGAGTTTTACTTGGGTTCGTAATTTTACCCGGAGTTTTACTTGGGTTCGTAATTTTACACGGAGTTTTAGTTGGGTTCGTAATTTTACCCGGAGTTTTAGTTGGGTTCGTAATTTTACCCGGACTTTTTAGTTGGGTTCGTATTTTTTACCCGGACTTTTAGTTGGGTTCGTAATTTTACCCGGAGTTTTAGTTGGGTTCGTAATTTTACCCGGAGTTTTAGTTGAGTTCGTAATTTTACCCGGAGTTTTAGTTGGGTTCGTAATTTTACCCGGACTTTTCAGTTGGGTTCGTAATTTTACCCGGACTTTTTAGTTGGGTTCGTATTTTTTACCCGGAGTTTTAGTTGGGTTCGTAATTTTACCCGGAGTTTTAGTTGGGTTCGTAATTTTACCCGGACTTTTTAGTTGGGTTCGTATTTTTTACCCGGACTTTTAGTTGGGATCGTAATTTTACCCGGAGTTTTAGTTGGGTTCGAATTTTTTACCCGGAGTTTTAGTTTGGTTCGTATTTTTTACCCGGAGTTTTAGTTGGGTTCGTATTTTTACCCGGAGTTTTAGTTGTGTTGGTAATTTTACCCGGAGTGTTAGTTGGGTTCATATTTTTTACCCGGACTTTTAGTTGGGTTCGTAATTTTACCCGGAATTTTAGTTGGGTTCGTATTTTTTACCCGGAGTTTTAGTTGGGTTCGTATTTTTTACCCGGAGTTTTAGTTGGGTTCGTATTTTTACCCGGAGTTTTAGTTGTGTTGGTAATTTTACCCGGAGTTTTAGTTGGGTTCATATTTTTTACCGGACTTTTTAGTTGTGTTCGTATTTTTTACCCGGAGTTTTAGTTGGGTTCGTATTTTTACCCGGAGTTTTAGTTGGGTTCGTATTTTTTACCCGGACTTTTTAGTTGGGTTAGTATTTTTGCCCGGAGTTTTAGTTGGGTCCGTATTTTTTAGCCGGAGTTTTAGTTGGGTTCGTATTTTTTACCCGGAGTTTTAGTTGGGTTCGTATTTTTACCCGGAGTTTTAGTTACGTTCGTATTTTTACCCGGAGTTTTAGTTGGGTTCGTATTTTTTACCCGGAGTTTTGGTTGGGTTCGTATTTTTACCCGGAGTTTTAGTTGGGTTCGTATTTTTACCCGGAGTTTTAGTTGGGTTCGTATTTTTTACCAGGACTTTTTAGTTGGGTTAGTATTTTTGCCCGGAGTTGTGTTGGGTTCGTATTTTTACCCGGAGTTTTAGTTGTGTTGGTAATTTTACCCGGAGTTTTAGTTGGGTTCATATTTTTTACCGGATTTTTTAGTTGGGTTCGTATTTTTTACCCGGAGTTTTAGTTGGGTTCGTATTTTTACCCGGAGTTTTAGTTGGGTTCGTATTTTTTACCCGGACTTTTTAGTTGGGTTAGTATTTTTGCCCGGAGTTTTAGTTGGGTTCGTATTTTTTAGCCGGAGTTTTAGTTGGGTTCGTATTTTTTACCCGGAGTTTTAGTTGGGTTCGTATTTTTACCCGGAGTTTTAGTTACGTTCGTATTTTTACCCGGAGTTTTAGTTGGGTTCGTATTTTTTACCCGGAGTTTTGGTTGGGTTCGTATTTTTACCCGGAGTTTTAGTTGGGTTCGTATTTTTACCCGGAGTTTTAGTTGGGTTCGTATTTTTTACCCGGACTTTTTAGTTGGGTTAGTATTTTTGCCCGGAGTTTAGTTGGGTTCTAAATGTTACCCGGACTTCTTTCTTTGGTTCGTATTTTTTACCCGGAGTTTTAGTTGGGTACGTAATTTTACCCGGACTTTTTAGTTGGGTTCGTAATTTTACCCGCTGTTTTAGTTGGGTTCGTAATTTTACCCCGAGTTTTAGGTGGGTTCGTAATTTTACCCGGAGTTTTAGTTGGGTTCGTAATTTTACCCGGAGTTTTTAGTTGGGTTCGTAATTTTACCCGGAGTTTTAGTTGGGTTCGTAATTTTACCCCGAGTTTTAGGTGGGTTCGTAATTTTACCCGGAGTTTTAGTTGGGTTCGTAATTTTACCCGGACTTTTTAGTTGGGTTCGTATTTTTTACCCGGACTTTTAGTTGGGTTCGTAATTTTACCCGGAGTTTTAGTTGGGTTCGTAATTTTACCCCGAGTTTTAGTTGGGTTCGTAATTTTACCCGGACTTTTTAGTTGGGTTCGTAATTTTACCCGGACTTTTTAGTTGGGTTCGTATTTTTTACCCGGAGTTTTAGTTGGGTTCGTAATTTTACCCGGAGTTTTAGTTGGGTTCGTAATTTTACCCGGACTTTTTAGTTGGGTTCGTATTTTTTACCCGGACTTTTAGTTGGGTTCGTAATTTTACCCGGAGTTTTAGTTGGGTTCGAATTTTTTACCCGGAGTTTTAGTTGGGTTCGTATTTTTTACCCGGAGTTTTAGTTGGGTTCGTATTTTTACCCGGAGTTTTAGTTGTGTTGGTAATTTTACCCGGAGTGTTAGTTGGGTTCATATTTTTTACCCGGACTTTTAGTTGGGTTCGTAATTTTACCCGAAGTTTTAGTTGGGTTCGTATTTTTTACCCGGAGTTTTACTTGGGTTCGTATTTTTTACCCGGAGTTTTAGTTGGGTTCGTATTTTTACCCGGAGTTTTAGTTGTGTTGGTAATTTTACCCGGAGTTTTAGTTGGGTTCATACTTTTTACCGGACTTTTTAGTTGGGTTCGTATTTTTTACCCGGAGTTTTAGTTGGGTTCGTATTTTTACCCGGAGTTTTAGTTGGGTTCGTATTTTTTACCCGGACTTTTTAGTTGGGTTAGTATTTTTGCCCGGAGTTTTAGTTGGGTCCGTATTTTTTAGCCGGAGTTTTAGTTGGGTTCGTATTTTTTACCCGGAGTTTTAGTTGGGTTCGTATTTTTACCCGGAGTTTTAGTTAAGTTCGTATTTTTACCCGGAGTTTTAGTTGGGTTCGTATTTTTTACCCGGAGTTTTGGTTGGGTTCGTATTTTTACCCGGAGTTTTAGTTGGGTTCGTATTTTTACCCGGAGTTTTAGTTGGGTTCGTATTTTTTACCCGGACTTTTTAGTTGGGTTAGTATTTTTGCCCGGAGTTGTGTTGGGTTCGTATTTTTACCCGGAGTTTTAGTTGGGTTCGTAATTTTACCCGGAGTTTTAGTTGGGTTCGTAATTTTACCCGGACTTTTTAGTTGGGTTCGTATTTTTTACCCGGACTTTTAGTTGGGTTCGTAATTTTACCCGGAGTTTTAGTTGGGTTCGAATTTTTTACCCGGAGTTTTAGTTGGGTTCGTATTTTTTACCCGGAGTTTTAGTTGGGTTCGTATTTTTACCCGGAGTTTTAGTTGTGTTGGTAATTTTACCCGGAGTGTTAGTTGGGTTCATATTTTTTACCCGGACTTTTAGTTGGGTTCGTAATTTTACCCGAAGTTTTAGTTGGGTTCGTATTTTTTACCCGGAGTTTTACTTGGGTTCGTATTTTTAACCCGGAGTTTTAGTTGGGTTCGTATTTTTACCCGGAGTTTTAGTTGTGTTGGTAATTTTACCCGGAGTTTTAGTTGTACCCGGAGTTTTAGTTGTGTTGGTAATTTTACCCGGAGTTTTAGTTTGGTTCATATTTTTTACCGGACTTTTTAGTTGGGTTCGTATTTTTTACCCGGAGTTTTAGTTGGGTTCGTATTTTTTACCCGGAGTTTTAGTTGGGTTCATATTTTTACCCGGAGTTTTAGTTGGGTTCGTATTTTTACCCGGAGTTTTAGTTGGGTTCGTATTTTTTACCCGGACTTTTTAGTTGGGTTAGTATTTTTGCCCGGAGTTTTAGTTGGGTTCGTATTTTTTAGCCGGAGTTTTAGTTGGGTTCGTATTTTTTACCCGGAGTTTTAGTTGGGTTCGTATTTTTACCCGGAGTTTTAGTTGGGTTCGTATTTTTACCCGGAGTTTTAGTTGGGTTCGTATTTTTTACCCGGAGTTTTAGTTGGGTTCGTATTTTTACCCGGAGTTTTAGTTGGGTTCGTATTTTTACCCGGAGTTTTAGTTGGGTTCGTATTTTTTACCCGGACTTTTTAGTTGGGTTAGTATTTTTGCCCGGAGTTTTAGTTGGGTTCGTTTTTTTTACCCGGAGTTTTAGTTGGGTTCTAAATGTTACCCGGACTTTTTTGTTTGGTTCGTATTTTTTACCCGGACTTTTAGTTGGGATCGTAATTTTACCCGGAGTTTTAGTTGGGTTCGTAATTTTACCCGGAGTTTTAGTTGAGTTCGTAATTTTACCCGGAGTTTTAGTTGGGTTCGTAATTTTACCCGGACTTTTTAGTTGGGTTCGTAATTTTACCCGGACTTTTTAGTTGGGTTCGTATTTTTTACCCGGAGTTTTAGTTGGGTTCGTAATTTTACCCGGAGTTTTAGTTGGGTTCGTAATTTTACCCGGACTTTTTAGTTGGGTTCGTATTTTTTACCCGGACTTTTAGTTGGGTTCGTAATTTTACCCGGAGTTTTAGTTGGGTTCGTATTTTTACCCGGAGTTTTAGTTGTGTTTGTAATTTTACCCGGAGTTTTAGTTGGGTTCGTAATTTTACCCGGAGTTTTAGTTGGGTTCGTAATTTTACCCGGAGTTTTAGTTGGGTTCGTAATTTTACCCGGACTTTTTAGTTGGGTTCGTATTTTTTACCCGGACTTTTAGTTGGGTTCTTAATTTTACCCGGAGTTTTAGTTGGGTTCGTAATTTTACCCGGAGTTTTAGTTGAGTTCGTAATTTTACCCGGAGTTTTAGTTGGGTTCGTAATTTTACCCGGACTTTTTAGTTGGGTTCGTAATTTTACCCGGACTTTTTAGTTGGGTTCGTATTTTTTACCCGGAATTTTAGTTGGGTTCGTAATTTTACCCGGAGTTTTAGTTGGGTTCGTAATTTTACCCGGACTTTTTAGTTGGGTTCGTATTTTTTACCCGGACTTTTAGTTGGGTTCGTAATTTTACCCCGAGTTTTTAGTTGGGTTCGTAATTTTACCCGGAGTTTTAGTTGGGTTCGTAATTTTACCCGGACTTTTTAGTTGGGTTCGAATTTTTTACCCGGACTTTTAGTTGGGTTCATAATTTTACCCGGAGTTTTAGTTGGGTTCGTAATTTTACCCGGACCTTTTAGTTGGGTTCGTATTTTGTACCCGGACTTTTAGTTGGGTTCGTAATTTTACCCGGAGTTTTAGTTGGGTTCGTAATTTTACCCGGAGTTTTAGTTGGGTTCGTAATTTTACCCGGAGTCTTGAGTTACCCGGACTTTTTAGTTGGGTTCGTATTTTTACCCGGACTTTTAGGTGGGTTCGTAATTTTACCCGGAGTTTTAGTTGGGTTCGTAATTTTACCCGGAGTTTTAGTTGGGTTCGCAATTTTACCTGGAGTTTTACTTGGGTTCGTAACTTTACCCGGAGTTTTACTTGGGTTCGTAATTTTACCCGGAGTTTTAGTTGGGTTCGTAATTTTACCCGGAGTTTTAGTTGGGTTCGTAATTTTACCCGGACTTTTTAGTTGGGTTCGTATTTTTTACCCGGACTTTTAGTTGGGTTCGTCATTTTACCCGGAGTATTAGTTGGGTTCGTAATTTTACCCGGAGTTTTAGTTGAGTTCATAATATTACCCGGAGTTTTAGTTGGGTTCGTAATTTTACCCGGACTTTTTAGTTGGGTTCGTAATTTTACCCGGACTTTTTAGTTGGGTTCGTATTTTTTACCCGGAGTTTTATTTGGGTTCGTAATTTTACCCGGAGTTTTAGTTGGGTTCGTAATTCTACCCGGACTTTTTAGTTGGGTTCGTATTTTCACCCGGAGTTTTAGTTACGTTCGTATTTTTACCCGGAGTTTTAGTTGGGTTCGTATTTTTTACCCGGAGTTTTAGTTGGGTTCGTATTTTTACCCGGAGTTTTAGTTGGGTTCGTATTTTTACCCGGAGTTTTAGTTGGGTTCGTATTTTTTACCCGGACTTTTTAGTTGGGTTAGTATTTTTGCCCGGAGTTTAGTTGGGTTCGTATTCTTTTACCCGGAGTTTTAGTTGGGTTCTAAATGTTACCCGGACTTTTTTGTTTGGTTCGTATTTTTTACCCGGAGTTTTAGTTGGGTTCGTAATTTTACCCGGACTTTTTAGTTGGGTTCGTAATTTTACCCGGAGTTTTAGTTGGGTTCGTAATTTTACCCCGAGTTTTAGTTGGGTTCGTAATTTTACCCGGAGTTTTAGTTGGGTTCGTAATTTTACCCGGAGTTTTAGTTGGGTTCGTAATTTTACCCGGACTTTTTAGTTGGGTTCGTATTTTTTACCCGGACTTTTAGTTGGGTTCGTAATTTTACCCGGAGTTTTAGTTGGGTTCGTAATTTTACCCGGAGTTTTAGTTGGGTTCGTATTTTTTACCCGGAGTTTTATTTGGGTTCGTAATTTTACCCGGAGTTTTAGTTGGGTTCGTAATTTTACCCGGACTTTTAGTTGGGTTCGTATTTTTTACCCGGAGTTTTAGTTGGGTTCGTATTTTTTACCCGGAGTTTTAGTTGGGTTCGTATTTTTACCCGGAGTTTTAGTTGTGTTGGTAATTTTACCGGAGTTTTAGTTTGGTTCATATTTTTTACCGGACTTTTTAGTTGGGTTCGTATTTTTTACCCGGAGTTTTAGTTGGGTGCGTATTTTTTACCCGGAGTTTTAGTTGGGTTCATATTTTTACCCGGAGTTTTAGTTGGGTTCGTATTTTTTACCCGGAGTTTTAGTTGGGTTCTAAATGTTACCCGGACTTTTTTGTTTGGTTCGTATTTTTTACCCGGACTTTTAGTTGGGTTCGTAATTTTACCCGGAGTTTTAGTTGGGTTCGTAATTTTACCCGGAGTTTTAGTTGAGTTCGTAATTTTACCCGGAGTTTTAGTTGGGTTCGTAATTTTACCCGGACTTTTTAGTTGGGTTCGTAATTTTACCCGGACTTTTTAGTTGGGTTCGTATTTTTTACCCGGAGTTTTAGTTGGGTTCGTAATTTTACCCGGAGTTTTAGTTGGGTTCGTAATTTTACCCGGACTTTTTAGTTGGGTTCGTATTTTTTACCCGGACTTTTAGTTGGGTTCGTAATTTTACCCGGAGTTTTAGTTGGGTTCGTATTTTTACCCGGAGTTTTAGTTGTGTTTGTAATTTTACCCGGAGTTTTAGTTGGGTTCGTAATTTTACCCGGAGTTTTAGTTGGGTTCGTAATTTTACCCGGAGTTTTAGTTGGGTTCGTAATTTTACCCGGACTTTTTAGTTGGGTTCGTATTTTTTACCCGGACTTTTAGTTGGGTTCTTAATTTTACCCGGAGTTTTAGTTGGGTTCGTAATTTTACCCGGAGTTTTAGTTGAGTTCGTAATTTTACCCGGAGTTTTAGTTGGGTTCGTAATTTTACCCGGACTTTTTAGTTGGGTTCGTAATTTTACCCGGACTTTTTAGTTGGGTTCGTATTTTTTACCCGGAATTTTAGTTGGGTTCGTAATTTTACCCGGAGTTTTAGTTGGGTTCGTAATTTTACCCGGACTTTTTAGTTGGGTTCGTATTTTTTACCCGGACTTTTAGTTGGGTTCGTAATTTTACCCGGAGTTTTTAGTTGGGTTCGTAATTTTACCCGGAGTTTTAGTTGGGTTCGTAATTTTACCCGGACTTTTTAGTTGGGTTCGAATTTTTTACCCGGACTTTTAGTTGGGTTCATAATTTTACCCGGAGTTTTAGTTGGGTTCGTAATTTTACCCGGACCTTTTAGTTGGGTTCGTATTTTGTACCCGGACTTTTAGTTGGGTTCGTAATTTTACCCGGAGTTTTAGTTGGGTTCGTAATTTTACCCGGAGTTTTAGTTGGGTTCGTAATTTTACCCGGAGTCTTGAGTTACCCGGACTTTTTAGTTGGGTTCGTATTTTTACCCGGACTTTTAGGTGGGTTCGTAATTTTACCCGGAGTTTTAGTTGGGTTCGTAATTTTACCCGGAGTTTTAGTTGGGTTCGCAATTTTACCTGGAGTTTTACTTGGGTTCGTAACTTTACCCGGAGTTTTACTTGGGTTCGTAATTTTACCCGGAGTTTTAGTTGGGTTCGTAATTTTACCCGGCGTTTTAGTTGGGTTCGTAATTTTACCCGGAGTTTTAGTTGGGTTCGTATTTTTTACCCGGACTTTTAGTTGGGTTCGTCATTTTACCCGGAGTATTAGTTGGGTTCGTAATTTTACCCGGAGTTTTAGTTGAGTTCATAATATTACCCGGAGTTTTAGTTGGGTTCGTAATTTTACCCGGACTTTTTAGTTGGGTTCGTAATTTTACCCGGACTTTTTAGTTGGGTTCGTATTTTTTACCCGGAGTTTTATTTGGGTTCGTAATTTTACCCGGAGTTTTAGTTGGGTTCGTAATTTTACCCGGACTTTTTAGTTGGGTTCGTATTTTCACCCGGAGTTTTAGTTACGTTCGTATTTTTACCCGGAGTTTTAGTTGGGTTCGTATTTTTTACCCGGAGTTTTAGTTGGGTTCGTATTTTTACCCGGAGTTTTAGTTGGGTTCGTATTTTTACCCGGAGTTTTAGTTGGGTTCGTATTTTTTACCCGGACTTTTTAGTTGGGTTAGTATTTTTGCCCGGAGTTTAGTTGGGTTCGTATTCTTTTACCCGGAGTTTTAGTTGGGTTCTAAATGTTACCCGGACTTTTTTGTTTGGTTCGTATTTTTTACCCGGAGTTTTAGTTGGGTTCGTAATTTTACCCGGACTTTTTAGTTGGGTTCGTAATTTTACCCGGAGTTTTAGTTGGGTTCGTAATTTTACCCCGAGTTTTAGTTGGGTTCGTAATTTTACCCGGAGTTTTAGTTGGGTTCGTAATTTTACCCGGAGTTTTAGTTGGGTTCGTAATTTTACCCGGACTTTTTAGTTGGGTTCGTATTTTTTACCCGGACTTTTAGTTGGGTTCGTAATTTTACCCGGAGTTTTAGTTGGGTTCGTAATTTTACCCGGAGTTTTAGTTGGGTTCGTATTTTTTACCCGGAGTTTTATTTGGGTTCGTAATTTTACCCGGAGTTTTAGTTGGGTTCGTAATTTTACCCGGACTTTTAGTTGGGTTCGTATTTTTTACCCGGAGTTTTAGTTGGGTTCGTATTTTTTACCCGGAGTTTTAGTTGGGTTCGTATTTTTACCCGGAGTTTTAGTTGTGTTGGTAATTTTACCCGGAGTTTTAGTTTGGTTCATATTTTTTACCGGACTTTTTAGTTGGGTTCGTATTTTTTACCCGGAGTTTTAGTTGGGTTCGTATTTTTTACCCGGAGTTTTAGTTGGGTTCATATTTTTACCCGGAGTTTTAGTTGGGTTCGTATTTTTACCCGGAGTTTTAGTTGGGTTCGTATTTTTTACCCGGACTTTTTAGTTGGGTTAGTATTTTTGCCCGGAGTTTTAGTTGGGTTCGTATTTTTTAGCCGGAGTTTTAGTTGGGTTCGTATTTTTTACCCGGAGTTTTAGTTGGGTTCGTATTTTTACCCGGAGTTTTAGTTGGGTTCGTATTTTTACCCGGAGTTTTAGTTGGGTTCGTATTTTTTACCCGGAGTTTTAGTTGGGTTCGTATTTTTACCCGGAGTTTTAGTTGGGTTCGTATTTTTACCCGGGGTTTTAGTTGGGTTCGTATTTTTTACCCGGACTTTTTAGTTGGGTTAGTATTTTTGCCCGGAGTTTTAGTTGGGTTCGTTTTTTTTACCCGGAGTTTTAGTTGGGTTCTAAATGTTACCCGGACTTTTTTGTTTGGTTCGTATTTTTTACCCGGACTTTTAGTTGGGTTCGTAATTTTACCCGGAGTTTTAGTTGGGTTCGTAATTTTACCCGGAGTTTTAGTTGAGTTCGTAATTTTACCCGGAGTTTTAGTTGGGTTCGTAATTTTACCCGGACTTTTTAGTTGGGTTCGTAATTTTACCCGGACTTTTTAGTTGGGTTCGTATTTTTTACCCGGAGTTTTAGTTGGGTTCGTAATTTTACCCGGAGTTTTAGTTGGGTTCGTAATTTTACCCGGACTTTTTAGTTGGGTTCGTATTTTTTACCCGGACTTTTAGTTGGGTTCGTAATTTTACCCGGAGTTTTAGTTGGGTTCGTATTTTTACCCGGAGTTTTAGTTGTGTTTGTAATTTTACCCGGAGTTTTAGTTGGGTTCGTAATTTTACCCGGAGTTTTAGTTGGGTTCGTAATTTTACCCGGAGTTTTAGTTGGGTTCGTAATTTTACCCGGACTTTTTAGTTGGGTTCGTATTTTTTACCCGGACTTTTAGTTGGGTTCTTAATTTTACCCGGAGTTTTAGTTGGGTTCGTAATTTTACCCGGAGTTTTAGTTGAGTTCGTAATTTTACCCGGAGTTTTAGTTGGGTTCGTAATTTTACCCGGACTTTTTAGTTGGGTTCGTAATTTTACCCGGACTTTTTAGTTGGGTTCGTATTTTTTTCCCGGAATTTTAGTTGGGTTCGTAATTTTACCCGGAGTTTTAGTTGGGTTCGTAATTTTACCCGGACTTTTTAGTTGGGTTCGTATTTTTTACCCGGACTTTTAGTTGGGTTCGTAATTTTACCCGGAGTTTTTAGTTGGGTTCGTAATTTTACCCGGAGTTTTAGTTGGGTTCGTAATTTTACCCGGACTTTTTAGTTGGGTTCGAATTTTTTACCCGGACTTTTAGTTGGGTTCATAATTTTACCCGGAGTTTTAGTTGGGTTCGTAATTTTACCCGGACCTTTTAGTTGGGTTCGTATTTTGTACCCGGACTTTTAGTTGGGTTCGTAATTTTACCCGGAGTTTTAGTTGGGTTCGTAATTTTACCCGGAGTTTTAGTTGGGTTCGTAATTTTACCCGGAGTCTTGAGTTACCCGGACTTTTTAGTTGGGTTCGTATTTTTACCCGGACTTTTAGGTGGGTTCGTAATTTTACCCGGAGTTTTAGTTGGGTTCGTAATTTTACCCGGAGTTTTAGTTGGGTTCGTAATTTTACCTGGAGTTTTACTTGGGTTCGTAACTTTACCCGGAGTTTTACTTGGGTTCGTAATTTTACCCGGAGTTTTAGTTGGGTTCGTAATTTTACCCGGAGTTTTAGTTGGGTTCGTAATTTTACCCGGACTTTTTAGTTGGGTTCGTATTTTTTACCCGGACTTTTAGTTGGGTTCGTCATTTTACCCGGAGTATTAGTTGGGTTCGTAATTTTACCCGGAGTTTTAGTTGAGTTCATAATATTACCCGGAGTTTTAGTTGGGTTCGTAATTTTACCCGGACTTTTTAGTTGGGTTCGTAATTTTACCCGGACTTTTTAGTTGGGTTCGTATTTTTTACCCGGAGTTTTAGTTGGGTTCGCAATTTTACCTGGAGTTTTACTTGGGTTCGTAACTTTACCCGGAGTTTTACTTGGGTTCGTAATTTTACCCGGAGTTTTAGTTGGGTTCGTAATTTTACCCGGAGTTTTAGTTGGGTTCGTAATTTTACCCGGACTTTTTAGTTGGGTTCGTATTTTTTACCCGGACTTTTAGTTGGGTTCGTCATTTTACCCGGAGTATTAGTTGGGTTCGTAATTTTACCCGGAGTTTTAGTTGAGTTCATAATATTACCCGGAGTTTTAGTTGGGTTCGTAATTTTACCCGGACTTTTTAGTTGGGTTCGTAATTTTACCCGGACTTTTTAGTTGGGTTCGTATTTTTTACCCGGAGTTTTATTTGGGTTCGTAATTTTACCCGGAGTTTTAGTTGGGTTCGTAATTTTACCCGGACTTTTTAGTTGGGTTCGTATTTTCACCCGGAGTTTTAGTTACGTTCGTATTTTTACCCGGAGTTTTAGTTGGGTTCGTATTTTTTACCCGGAGTTTTAGTTGGGTTCGTATTTTTACCCGGAGTTTTAGTTGGGTTCGTATTTTTACCCGGAGTTTTAGTTGGGTTCGTATTTTTTACCCGGACTTTTTAGTTGGGTTAGTATTTTTGCCCGGAGTTTAGTTGGGTTCGTATTCTTTTACCCGGAGTTTTAGTTGGGTTCTAAATGTTACCCGGACTTTTTTGTTTGGTTCGTATTTTTTACCCGGAGTTTTAGTTGGGTTCGTAATTTTACCCGGACTTTTTAGTTGGGTTCGTAATTTTACCCGGAGTTTTAGTTGGGTTCGTAATTTTACCCCGAGTTTTAGTTGGGTTCGTAATTTTACCCGGAGTTTTAGTTGGGTTCGTAATTTTACCCGGAGTTTTAGTTGGGTTCGTAATTTTACCCGGACTTTTTAGTTGGGTTCGTATTTTTTACCCGGACTTTTAGTTGGGTTCGTAATTTTACCCGGAGTTTTAGTTGGGTTCGTAATTTTACCCGGAGTTTTAGTTGGGTTCGTATTTTTTACCCGGAGTTTTATTTGGGTTCGTAATTTTACCCGGAGTTTTAGTTGGGTTCGTAATTTTACCCGGACTTTTAGTTGGGTTCGTATTTTTTACCCGGAGTTTTAGTTGGGTTCGTATTTTTTACCCGGAGTTTTAGTTGGGTTCGTATTTTTACCCGGAGTTTTAGTTGTGTTGGTAATTTTACCCGGAGTTTTAGTTTGGTTCATATTTTTTACCGGACTTTTTAGTTGGGTTCGTATTTTTTACCCGGAGTTTTAGTTGGGTTCGTATTTTTTACCCGGAGTTTTAGTTGGGTTCATATTTTTACCCGGAGTTTTAGTTGGGTTCGTATTTTTACCCGGAGTTTTAGTTGGGTTCGTATTTTTTACCCGGACTTTTTAGTTGGGTTAGTATTTTTGCCCGGAGTTTTAGTTGGGTTCGTATTTTTTAGCCGGAGTTTTAGTTGGGTTCGTATTTTTTACCCGGAGTTTTAGTTGGGTTCGTATTTTTACCCGGAGTTTTAGTTGGGTTAGTATTTTTACCCGGAGTTTTAGTTGGGTTCGTATTTTTTACCCGGAGTTTTAGTTGGGTTCGTATTTTTACCCGGAGTTTTAGTTGGGTTCGTATTTTTACCCGGGGTTTTAGTTGGGTTCGTATTTTTTACCCGGACTTTTTAGTTGGGTTAGTATTTTTGCCCGGAGTTTTAGTTGGGTTCGTTTTTTTTACCCGGAGTTTTAGTTGGGTTCTAAATGTTACCCGGACTTTTTTGTTTGGTTCGTATTTTTTACCCGGACTTTTAGTTGGGTTCGTAATTTTACCCGGAGTTTTAGTTGGGTTCGTAATTTTACCCGGAGTTTTAGTTGAGTTCGTAATTTTACCCGGAGTTTTAGTTGGGTTCGTAATTTTACCCGGACTTTTTAGTTGGGTTCGTAATTTTACCCGGACTTTTTAGTTGGGTTCGTATTTTTTACCCGGAGTTTTAGTTGGGTTCGTAATTTTACCCGGAGTTTTAGTTGGGTTCGTAATTTTACCCGGACTTTTTAGTTGGGTTCGTATTTTTTACCCGGACTTTTAGTTGGGTTCGTAATTTTACCCGGAGTTTTAGTTGGGTTCGTATTTTTACCCGGAGTTTTAGTTGTGTTTGTAATTTTACCCGGAGTTTTAGTTGGGTTCGTAATTTTACCCGGAGTTTTAGTTGGGTTCGTAATTTTACCCGGAGTTTTAGTTGGGTTCGTAATTTTACCCGGACTTTTTAGTTGGGTTCGTATTTTTTACCCGGACTTTTAGTTGGGTTCTTAATTTTACCCGGAGTTTTAGTTGGGTTCGTAATTTTACCCGGAGTTTTAGTTGAGTTCGTAATTTTACCCGGAGTTTTAGTTGGGTTCGTAATTTTACCCGGACTTTTTAGTTGGGTTCGTAATTTTACCCGGACTTTTTAGTTGGGTTCGTATTTTTTACCCGGAATTTTAGTTGGGTTCGTAATTTTACCCGGAGTTTTAGTTGGGTTCGTAATTTTACCCGGACTTTTTAGTTGGGTTCGTATTTTTTACCCGGACTTTTAGTTGGGTTCGTAATTTTACCCGGAGTTTTTAGTTGGGTTCGTAATTTTACCCGGAGTTTTAGTTGGGTTCGTAATTTTACCCGGACTTTTTAGTTGGGTTCGAATTTTTTACCCGGACTTTTAGTTGGGTTCATAATTTTACCCGGAGTTTTAGTTGGGTTCGTAATTTTACCCGGACCTTTTAGTTGGGTTCGTATTTTGTACCCGGACTTTTAGTTGGGTTCGTAATTTTACCCGGAGTTTTAGTTGGGTTCGTAATTTTACCCGGAGTTTTAGTTGGGTTCGTAATTTTACCCGGAGTCTTGAGTTACCCGGACTTTTTAGTTGGGTTCGTATTTTTACCCGGACTTTTAGGTGGGTTCGTAATTTTACCCGGAGTTTTAGTTGGGTTCGTAATTTTACCCGGAGTTTTAGTTGGGTTCGTAATTTTACCTGGAGTTTTACTTGGGTTCGTAACTTTACCCGGAGTTTTACTTGGGTTCGTAATTTTACCCGGAGTTTTAGTTGGGTTCGTAATTTTACCCGGAGTTTTAGTTGGGTTCGTAATTTTACCCGGACTTTTTAGTTGGGTTCGTATTTTTTACCCGGACTTTTAGTTGGGTTCGTCATTTTACCCGGAGTATTAGTTGGGTTCGTAATTTTACCCGGAGTTTTAGTTGAGTTCATAATATTACCCGGAGTTTTAGTTGGGTTCGTAATTTTACCCGGACTTTTTAGTTGGGTTCGTAATTTTACCCGGATTTTTTAGTTGGGTTCGTATTTTTTACCCGGAGTTTTATTTGGGTTCGTAATTTTACCCGGAGTTTTAGTTGGGTTCGTAATTTTACCCGGACTTTTTAGTTGGGTTCGTATTTTCACCCGGAGTTTTAGTTACGTTCGTATTTTTACCCGGAGTTTTAGTTGGGTTCGTATTTTTTACCCGGAGTTTTAGTTGGGTTCGTACTTTTACCCGGAGTTTTAGTTGGGTTCGTATTTTTACCCGGAGTTTTAGTTGGGTTCGTATTTTTTACCCGGACTTTTTAGTTGGGTTAGTATTTTTGCCCGGAGTTTAGTTGGGTTCGTATTCTTTTACCCGGAGTTTTAGTTGGGTTCTAAATGTTACCCGGACTTTTTTGTTTGGTTCGTATTTTTTACCCGGAGTTTTAGTTGGGTTCGTAATTTTACCCGGACTTTTTAGTTGGGTTCGTAATTTTACCCGGAGTTTTAGTTGGGTTCGTAATTTTACCCCGAGTTTTAGTTGGGTTCGTAATTTTACCCGGAGTTTTAGTTGGGTTCGTAATTTTACCCGGAGTTTTAGTTGGGTTCGTAATTTTACCCGGACTTTTTAGTTGGGTTCGTATTTTTTACCCGGACTTTTAGTTGGGTTCGTAATTTTACCCGGAGTTTTAGTTGGGTTCGTAATTTTACCCGGAGTTTTAGTTGAGTTCGTAATTTTACCCGGAGTTTTAGTTGGGTTCGTAATTTTACCCGGAGTTTTAGTTGGGTTCGCAATTTTACCCGGAGTCTTGAGTTAATAGTTGGGTTCGTATTTTTACCCGGACTTTTAGTTGGGTTCGTAATTTTACCCGGAGTTTTAGTTGGGTTCGTAATTTTACCCGGAGTTTTAGTTGGGTTCGTAATTTTACCCGGAGTTTTACTTGGCTTCGTAATTTTACCCGGAGTTTTACTTGGGTTCGTAATTTTACCCGGGGTTTTACTTGGGTTCGTAATTTTACCCGGAGTTTTAGTTGGGTTCGTAATTTTACCCGGAGTTTTAGTTGGGTTCGTAATTTTACCCGGAGTTTTAGTTGGGTTCGTAATTTTACCCGGAGTTTTAGTTGAGTTCGTAATTTTACCCGGAGTTTTAGTTGGGTTCGTAATTTTACCCGGACTTTTTAGTTGGGTTCGTAATTTTACCCGGACTTTTTAGTTGGGTTCGTATTTTTTACCCGGAGTTTTAGTTGGGTTCGTAATTTTACCCGGAGTTTTAGTTGGGTTCGTAATTTTACCCGGACTTTTTAGTTGGGTTCGTATTTTTTACCCGGACTTTTAGTTGGGTTCGTAATTTTACCCGGAGTTTTTAGTTGGGTTCGTAATTTTACCCGGAGTTTTAGTTGGGTTCGTAATTTTACCCGGACTTTTTAGTTGGGTTCGAATTTTTTACCCGGACTTTTAGTTGGGTTCAAAATTTTACCCGGAGTTTTGTTGGGTTCGTAATTTTACCCGGACCTTTTAGTTGGGTTCGTATTTTGTACCCGGACTTTTAGTTGGGTTCGTAATTTTACCCGGAGTTTTAGTTGGGTTCGTAATTTTACCCGGAGTTTTAGTTGGGTTCGTAATTTTACCGGGACTTTTTAGTTGGGTTCGTATTTTTTACCCGGACTTTTAGTTGGGTTCGTAATTTTACCCGGAGTATTAGTTGGGTTCGTATTTTTACCCGGAGTTTTAGTTGTGTTTGTAATTTTACCCGGAGTTTTAGTTGGGTTCATATTTTTTACCGGACTTTTTAGTTGGGTTCGTATTTTTTACCCGGAGTTTTAGTTGGGTTCGTATTTTTACCCGGAGTTTTAGTTGGGTTCGTATTTTTTACCCGGACTTTTTAGTTGGGTTAGTATTTTTGCCCGGAGTTTTAGTTGGGTTCGTATTTTTTAGCCGGAGTTTTAGTTGGGTTCGTATTTTTTACCCGGAGTTTTAGTTGGGTTCGTATTTTTACCCGGAGTTTTAGTTACGTTCGTATTTTTACCCGGAGTTTTAGTTGGGTTCGTATTTTTTACCCGGAGTTTTAGTTGGGTTCGTATTTTTACCCGGAGTTTTAGTTGGGTTCGTATTTTTACCCGGAGTTTTAGTTGGGTTCGTATTTTTTACCCGGACTTTTTAGTTGGGTTAGTATTTTTGCCCGGAGTTTAGTTGGGTTCGTATTTTTTTACCCGGAGTTTTAGTTGGGTTCTAAATGTTACCCGGACTTTTTTGTTTGGTTCGTATTTTTTACCCGGAGTTTTAGTTGGGTTCGTAATTTTACCCGGGCTTTTTAGTTGGGTTCGTAATTTTACCCGGAGTTTTAGTTGGGTTCGTAATTTTACCCCGAGTTTTAGTTGGGTTCGTAATTTTACCCGGAGTTTTAGTTGGGTTCGTAATTTTACCCGGAGTTTTAGTTGGGTTCGTAATTTTACCCGTACTTTTTAGTTGGGTTCGTATTTTTTACCCGGACTTTTAGTTGGGTTCGTAATTTTACTCGGAGTTTTAGTTGGGTTCGTAATTTTACCCGGAGTTTTAGTTGAGTTCGTAATTTTACCCGGAGTTTTAGTTGGGTTCGTAATTTTACCCGGAATTTTCAGTTGGGTTCGTATTTTTTACCCGGACTTTTAGTTGGGTTCGTAATCTTACCCGGAGTTTTAGTTGGGTTCGTAATTTTACCCGGAGTTTTAGTTGGGTTCGCAATTTTACCCGGAGTCTTGAGTTAATAGTTGGGTTCGTATTTTTACCCGGACTTTTAGTTGGGTTCGTAATTTTACCCGGAGTTTTAGTTGGGTTCGTAATTTTACCCGGAGTTTTAGTTGGGTTCGTAATTTTACCCGGAGTTTTAGTTGGGTTCGTAATTTTACCCGGAGTTTTACTTGGGTTCGTAATTTTACCCGGAGTTTTACTTGGGTTCGTAATTTTACCCGGAGTTTTACTTGGGTTCGTAATTTTACCCGGAGTTTTAGTTGGGTTCGTAATTTTACCCGGAGTTTTAGTTGGGTTCGTAATTTTACCCGGACTTTTTAGTTGGGTTAGTATTTTTTACCCGGACTTTTAGTTGGGTTCGTAATTTTACCCGGAGTTTTAGTTGGGTTCGTAATTTTACCCGGAGTTTTAGTTGAGTTCGTAATTTTACCCGGAGTTTTAGTTGGGTTCGTAATTTTACCCGGACTTTTTAGTTGGGTTCGTAATTTTACCCGGACTTTTTAGTTGGGTTCGTATTTTTTACCCGGAGTTTTAGTTGGGTTCGTAATTTTACCCGGAGTTTTAGTTGGGTTCGTAATTTTACCCGGAGTTTTTAGTTGGGTTCGTATTTTTACCCGGAGTTTTAGTTGTGTTTGTAATTTTACCCGGAGTTTTAGTTGGGTTCCTAATTTTACCCGGAGTTTTAGTTGGGTTCGTAATTTTACCCGGAGTTTTAGTTGGGTTCGTAATTTTACCCGGACTTTTTAGTTGGGTTCGTATTTTTTACCCGGACTTTTAGTTGGGTTCGTAATTTTACCCGGAGTTTTAGTTGGGTTCGTAATTTTACCCGGAGTTTTAGTTGAGTTCGTAATTTTACCCGGAGTTTTAGTTGGGTTCGTAATTTTACCCGGACTTTTTAGTTGGGTTCGTAATTTTACCCGGACTTTTTAGTTGGGTTCGTATTTTTTACCCGGAGTTTTAGTTGGGTTCGTAATTTTACCCGGAGTTTTAGTTGGGTTCGTAATTTTACCCGGACTTTTTAGTTGGGTTCGTATTTTTTACCCGGACTTTTAGTTGGGTTCGTAATTTTACCCGGAGTTTTAGTTGGGTTCGTAATTTTACCCGGACTTTTTAGTTGGGTTCGAATTTTTTACCCGGACTTTTAGTTGGGTTCATAATTTTACCCGGAGTTTTAGTTGGGTTCGTAATTTTACCCGGACCTTTTAGTAGGGTTCGTATTTTGTACCCGGACTTTTAGTTGGGTTCGTAATTTTACCCGGAGTTTTAGTTGGGTTCGTAATTTTACCCGGAGTTTTAGTTGGGTTCGTAATTTTACCCGGAGTCTTGAGTTACCCGGACTTTTTAGTTGGGTTCGTATTTTTACCCGGACTTTTAGTTGGGTTCGTAATTTTACCCGGAGTTTTAGTTGGGTTCGTAATTTTACCCGGAGTTTTAGTTGGGTTCGTAATATTACCTGGAGTTTTACTTGGGTTCGTAACTTTACCCGGAGTTTTACTTGGGTTCGTAATTTTACCCGGAGTTTTAGTTGGGTTCGTAATTTTACCCGGAGTTTTAGTTGGGTTCGTAATTTTACCCGGACTTTTTAGTTGGGTTCGTATTTTTTACCCGGACTTTTAGTTGGGTTCGTAATTTTACCCGGAGTATTAGTTGGGTTCGTAATTTTACCCGGAGTTTTAGTTGAGTTCATAATATTACCCGGAGTTTTAGTTGGGTTCGTAATTTTACCCGGACTTTTTAGTTGGGTTCGTAATTTTACCCGGACTTTTTAGTTGGGTTCGTATTTTTTACACGGAGTTTTATTTGGGTTCGTAATTTTACCCGGAGTTTTAGTTGGGTTCGTAATTTTACCCGGACTTTTTAGTTGGGTTCGTATTTTCACCCGGAGTTTTAGTTACGTTCGTATTTTTACCCGGAGTTTTAGTTGGGTTCGTATTTTTTACCCGGAGTTTTAGTTGGGTTCGTATTTTTACCCGGAGTTTTAGTTGGGTTCGTATTTTTACCCGGAGTATTAGTTGGGTTCGTATTTTTTACCCGGACTTTTTAGTTGGGTTAGTATTTTTGCCCGGAGTTTAGTTGGGTTCGTATTTTTTTACCCGGAGTTTTAGTTGGGTTCTAAATATTACCCGGACTTTTTTGTTTGGTTCGTATTTTTTACCCGGAGTTTTAGTTGGGTTCGTAATTTTACCCTGAGTTTTAGTTGGGTTCGTAATTTTACCCGGAGTCTTGAGTTACCCGGACTTTTTAGTTGGGTTCGTATTTTTACCCGGACTTTTAGTTGGGTTCGTAATTTTACCCGGACTTTTAGTTGGGTTCGTAATTTTACCCGGAGTTTTAGTTGGGTTCGTAATATTACCTGGAGTTTTACTTAAGTTCGTAACTTTACCCGGAGTTTTACTTGGGTTCGTAATTTTACCCGGAGTTTTAGTTGGGTTCGTAATTTTACCCGGAGTTTTAGTTGGGTTCGTAATTTTACCCGGACTTTTTAGTTGGGTTCGTATTTTTTACCCGGACATTTAGTTGGGTTCGTAATTTTACCCGGAGTATTAGTTGGGTTCGTAATTTTACCCGGAGTTTTAGTTGAGTTCATAATTTTACCCGGAGTTTTAGTTGGGTTCGTAATTTTACCCGGACTTTTTAGTTGGGTTCGTAATTTTACCCGGACTTTTTAGTTGGGTTCGTATTTTTTACCCGGAGTTTTATTTGGGTTCGTAATTTTACCCGGAGTTTTAGTTGGGTTCGTAATTTTACCCGGACTTTTAGTTGGGTTCGTATTTTTTACCCGGAGTTTTAGTTGGGTTCGTATTTTTTACCCGAAGTTTTAGTTGGGTTCGTATTTTTACCCGGAGTTTTAGTTGTGTTGGTAATTTTACCCGGAGTTTTAGTTTGGTTCATATTTTTTACCGGACTTTTTAGTTGGGTTCGTATTTTTTACCCGGAGTTTTAGTTGGGTTCGTATTTTTTACCCGGAGTTTTAGTTGGGTTCATATTTTTACCCGGAGTTTTAGTTGGGTTCGTATTTTTACCCGGAGTTTTAGTTGGGTTCGTATTTTTTACCCGGACTTTTTAGTTGGGTTAGTATTTTTGCCCGGAGTTTTAGTTGGGTTCGTATTTTTTAGCCGGAGTTTTAGTTGGGTTCGTATTTTTTACCCGGAGTTTTAGTTGGGTTCGTATTTTTACCCGGAGTTTTAGTTGGGTTCGTATTTTTACCCGGAGTTTTAGTTGGGTTCGTATTTTTTACCCGGAGTTTTAGTTGGGTTCGTATTTTTACCCGGAGTTTTAGTTGGGTTCGTATTTTTACCCGGAGTTTTAGTTGGGTTCGTATTTTTTACCCGGACTTTTTAGTTGGGTTAGTATTTTTGCCCGGAGTTTTAGTTGGGTTCGTTTTTTTTACCCGGAGTTTTAGTTGGGTTCTAAATGTTACCCGGACTTTTTTGTTTGGTTCGTATTTTTTACCCGGACTTTTAGTTGGGTTCGTAATTTTACCCGGAGTTTTAGTTGGGTTCGTAATTTTACCCGGAGTTTTAGTTGAGTTCGTAATTTTACCCGGAGTTTTAGTTGGGTTCGTAATTTTACCCGGACTTTTTAGTTGGGTTCGTAATTTTACCCGGACTTTTTAGTTGGGTTCGTATTTTTTACCCGGAGTTTTAGTTGGGTTCGTAATTTTACCCGGAGTTTTAGTTGGGTTCGTAATTTTACCCGGACTTTTTAGTTGGGTTCGTATTTTTTACCCGGACTTTTAGTTGGGTTCGTAATTTTACCCGGAGTTTTAGTTGGGTTCGTATTTTTACCCGGAGTTTTAGTTGTGTTTGTAATTTTACCCGGAGTTTTAGTTGGGTTCGTAATTTTACCCGGAGTTTTAGTTGGGTTCGTAATTTTACCCGGAGTTTTAGTTGGGTTCGTAATTTTACCCGGACTTTTTAGTTGGGTTCGTATTTTTTACCCGGACTTTTAGTTGGGTTCTTAATTTTACCCGGAGTTTTAGTTGGGTTCGTAATTTAACCCGGAGTTTTAGTTGAGTTCGTAATTTTACCCGGAGTTTTAGTTGGGTTCGTAATTTTACCCGGACTTTTTAGTTGGGTTCGTAATTTTACCCGGACTTTTTAGTTGGGTTCGTATTTTTTACCCGGAATTTTAGTTGGGTTCGTAATTTTACCCGGAGTTTTAGTTGGGTTCGTAATTTTACCCGGACTTTTTAGTTGGGTTCGTATTTTTTACCCGGACTTTTAGTTGGGTTCGTAATTTTACCCGGAGTTTTTAGTTGGGTTCGTAATTTTACCCGGAGTTTTAGTTGGGTTCGTAATTTTACCCGGACTTTTTAGTTGGGTTCGAATTTTTTACCCGGACTTTTAGTTGGGTTCATAATTTTACCCGGAGTTTTAGTTGGGTTCGTAATTTTACCCGGACCTTTTAGTTGGGTTCGTATTTTGTACCCGGACTTTTAGTTGGGTTCGTAATTTTACCCGGAGTTTTAGTTGGGTTCGTAATTTTACCCGGAGTTTTAGTTGGGTTCGTAATTTTACCCGGAGTCTTGAGTTACCCGGACTTTTTAGTTGGGTTCGTATTTTTACCCGGACTTTTAGGTGGGTTCGTAATTTTACCCGGAGTTTTAGTTGGGTTCGTAATTTTACCCGGAGTTTTAGTTGGGTTCGTAATTTTACCTGGAGTTTTACTTGGGTTCGTAACTTTACCCGGAGTTTTACTTGGGTTCGTAATTTTACCCGGAGTTTTAGTTGGGTTCGTAATTTTACCCGGAGTTTTAGTTGGGTTCGTAATTTTACCCGGACTTTTTAGTTGGGTTCGTATTTTTTACCCGGACTTTTAGTTGGGTTCGTCATTTTACCCGGAGTATTAGTTGGGTTCGTAATTTTACCCGGAGTTTTAGTTGAGTTCATAATATTACCCGGAGTTTTAGTTGGGTTCGTAATTTTACCCGGACTTTTTAGTTGGGTTCGTAATTTTACCCGGACTTTTTAGTTGGGTTCGTATTTTTTACCCGGAGTTTTATTTGGGTTCGTAATTTTACCCGGAGTTTTAGTTGGGTTCGTAATTTTACCCGGACTTTTTAGTTGGGTTCGTATTTTCACCCGGAGTTTTAGTTACGTTCGTATTTTTACCCGGAGTTTTAGTTGGGTTCGTATTTTTTACCCGGAGTTTTAGTTGGGTTCGTATTTTTACCCGGAGTTTTAGTTGGGTTCGTATTTTTACCCGGAGTTTTAGTTGGGTTCGTATTTTTTACCCGGACTTTTTAGTTGGGTTAGTATTTTTGCCCGGAGTTTAGTTGGGTTCGTATTCTTTTACCCGGAGTTTTAGTTGGGTTCTAAATGTTACCCGGACTTTTTTGTTTGGTTCGTATTTTTTACCCGGAGTTTTAGTTGGGTTCGTAATTTTACCCGGACTTTTTAGTTGGGTTCGTAATTTTACCCGGAGTTTTAGTTGGGTTCGTAATTTTACCCCGAGTTTTAGTTGGGTTCGTAATTTTACCCGGAGTTTTAGTTGGGTTCGTAATTTTACCCGGAGTTTTAGTTGGGTTCGTAATTTTACCCGGACTTTTTAGTTGGGTTCGTAATTTTACCCGGAGTTTTAGTTGGGTTCGTAATTTTACCCAGAGTTTTAGTTGGGTTCGTAATTTTACCCGGAGTTTTAGTTGGGTTCGTAATTTTACCCGGAGTTTTAGTTGGGTTCGTAATTTTACCCGGACTTTTTAGTTGGGTTCGTATTTTTTACCCGGACTTTTAGTTGGGTTCGTAATTTTACCCGGAGTTTTAGTTGGGTTCGTAATTTTACCCGGAGTTTTAGTTGAGTTCGTAATTTTACCCGGAGTTTTAGTTGGGTTCGTAATTTTACCCGGAGTTTTAGTTGGGTTCGCAATTTTACCCGGAGTCTTGAGTTAATAGTTGGGTTCGTATTTTTACCCGGACTTTTAGTTGGGTTCGTAATTTTACCCGGAGTTTTAGTTGGGTTCGTAATTTTACCCGGAGTTTTAGTTGGGTTCGTAAGTTTACCCGGAGTTTTACTTGGCTTCGTAATTTTACCCGGAGTTTTACTTGGGTTCGTAATTTTACCCGGAGTTTTACTTGGGTTCGTAATTTTACCCGGAGTTTTAGTTGGGTTCGTAATTTTACCCGGAGTTTTAGTTGGGTTCGTAATTTTACCCGGACTTTTTAGTTGGGTTCATATTTTTTACCCGGACTTTTAGTTGGGTTCGTAATTTTACCCGGAGTTTTAGTTGGGTTCGTAATTTTACCCGGAGTTTTAGTTGAGTTCGTAATTTTACCCGGAGTTTTAGTTGGGTTCGTAATTTTACCCGGACTTTTTAGTTGGGTTCGTAATTTTACCCGGACTTTTTAGTTGGGTTCGTATTTTTTACCCGGAGTTTTAGTTGGGTTCGTAATTTTACCCGGAGTTTTAGTTGGGTTCGTAATTTTACCCGGACTTTTTAGTTGGGTTCGTATTTTTTACCCGGACTTTTAGTTGGGTTCGTAATTTTACCCGGAGTTTTTAGTTGGGTTCGTAATTTTACCCGGAGTTTTAGTTGGGTTCGTAATTTTACCCGGACTTTTTAGTTGGGTTCGAATTTTTTACCCGGACTTTTAGTTGGGTTCAAAATTTTACCCGGAGTTTTAGTTGGGTTCGTAATTTTACCCGGACCTTTTAGTTGGGTTCGTATTTTGTACCCGGACTTTTAGTTGGGTTCGTAATTTTACCCGGAGTTTTAGTTGGGTTCGTAATTTTACCCGGAGTTTTAGTTGGGTTCGTAATTTTACCCGGAGTCTTGAGTTACCCGGACTTTTTAGTTGGGTTCGTATTTTTACCCGGACTTTTAGTTGGGTTCGTAATTTTACCCGGAGTTTTAGTTGGGTTCGTAATTTTACCTGGAGTTTTACTTGGGTTCGTAACTTTACCCGGAGTTTTACTTGGGTTCGTAATTTTACCCGGAGTTTTAGTTGGGTTCGTAATTTTACCCGGAGTTTTAGTTGGGTTCGTAATTTTACCGGGACTTTTTAGTTGGGTTCGTATTTTTTACCCGGACTTTTAGTTGGGTTCGTAATTTTACCCGGAGTATTAGTTGGGTTCGTATTTTTACCCGGAGTTTTAGTTGTGTTTGTAATTTTACCCGGAGTTTTAGTTGGGTTCATATTTTTTACCGGACTTTTTAGTTGGGTTCGTATTTTTTACCCGGAGTTTTAGTTGGGTTCGTATTTTTACCCGGAGTTTTAGTTGGGTTCGTATTTTTTACCCGGACTTTTTAGTTGGGTTAGTATTTTTTGCCCGGAGTTTTAGTTGGGTTCGTATTTTTTAGCCGGAGTTTTAGTTGGGTTCGTATTTTTTACCCGGAGTTTTAGTTGGGTTCGTATTTTTACCCGGAGTTTTAGTTACGTTCGTATTTTTACCCGGAGTTTTAGTTGGGTTCGTATTTTTTACCCGGAGTTTTAGTTGGGTTCGTATTTTTACCGGAGTTTTAGTTGGGTTCGTATTTTTACCCGGAGTTTTAGTTGGGTTCGTATTTTATACCCGGACTTTTTAGTTGGGTTAGTATTTTTGCCCGGAGTTTAGTTGGGTTCGTATTTTTTTACCCGGAGTTTTAGTTGGGTTCTAAATGTTACCCGGACTTTTTTGTTTGGTTCGTATTTTTTACCCGGAGTTTTAGTTGGGTTCGTAATTTTACCCGGGCTTTTTAGTTGGGTTCGTAATTTTACCCGGAGTTTTAGTTGGGTTCGTAATTTTACCCCGAGTTTTAGTTGGGTTCGTAATTTTACCCGGAGTTTTAGTTGGGTTCGTAATTTTACCCGGAGTTTTAGTTGGGTTCGTAATTTTACCCGTACTTTTTAGTTGGGTTCGTATTTTTTACCCGGACTTTTAGTTGGGTTCGTAATTTTACTCGGAGTTTTAGTTGGGTTCGTAATTTTACCCGGAGTTTTAGTTGAGTTCGTAATTTTACCCGGAGTTTTAGTTGGGTTCGTAATTTTACCCGGACTTTTCAGTTGGGTTCGTATTTTTTACCCGGACTTTTAGTTGGGTTCGTAATCTTACCCGGAGTTTTAGTTGGGTTCGTAATTTTACCCGGAGTTTTAGTTGGGTTCGCAATTTTACCCGGAGTCTTGAGTTAATAGTTGGGTTCGTATTTTTACCCGGACTTTTAGTTGGGTTCGTAATTTTACCCGGAGTTTTAGTTGGGTTCGTAATTTTACCCGGAGTTTTAGTTGGGTTCGTAATTTTACCCGGAGTTTTAGTTGGGTTCGTAATTTTACCCGGAGTTTTACTTGGGTTCGTAATTTTACCCGGAGTTTTACTTGGGTTCGTAATTTTACCCGGAGTTTTACTTGGGTTCGTAATTTTACCCGGAGTTTTAGTTGGGTTCGTAATTTTACCCGGAGTTTTAGTTGGGTTCGTAATTTTACCCGGACTTTTTAGTTGGGTTAGTATTTTTTACCCGGACTTTTAGTTGGGTTCGTAATTTTACCCGGAGTTTTAGTTGGGTTCGTAATTTTACCCGGAGTTTTAGTTGAGTTCGTAATTTTACCCGGAGTTTTAGTTGGGTTCGTAATTTTACCCGGACTTTTTAGTTGGGTTCGTAATTTTACCCGGACTTTTTAGTTGGGTTCGTATTTTTTACCCGGAGTTTTAGTTGGGTTCGTAATTTTACCCGGAGTTTTAGTTGGGTTCGTAATTTTACCCGGAGTTTTTAGTTGGGTTCGTATTTTTTACCCGGACTTTTAGTTGGGTTCGTAATTTTACCCGGAGTTTTTAGTTGGGTTCGTAATTTTACCCGGAGTTTTAGTTGAGTTCGTAATTTTACCCGGACTTTTTAGTTGGGTTCGAATTTTTTACCCGGACTTTTAGTTGGGTTCATAATTTTACCCGGAGTTTTAGTTGGGTTCGTAATTTTACCCGGACCTTTTAGTTGGGTTCGTATTTTGTACCCGGACTTTTAGTTGGGTTCGTAATTTTACCCGGAGTTTTAGTTGGGTTCGTAATTTTACCCGGAGTTTTAGTTGGGTTCGTAATTTTACCCGGAATCTTGAGTTACCCGGACTTTTTAGTTGGGTTTGTATTTTTACCCGGACTTTTAGTTGGGTTCGTAATTTTACCAGGAGTTTTAGTTGGGTTCGTAATTTTACCCGGAGTTTTAGTTGGGTTCGTAATATTACCTGGAGTTTTACTTGGGTTCGTAACTTTACCCGGAGTTTTACTTGGGTTCGTAATTTTACCCGGAGTTTTAGTTGGGTTCGTAATTTTACCCGGTGTTTTAGTTGGGTTCGTAATTTTACCCGGACTTTTTAGTTGGGTTCGTATTTTTTACCCGGACTTTTAGTTGGGTTCGTAATTTTACCCGGAGTATTAGTTGGGTTCGTAATTTTACCCGGAGTTTTAGTTGAGTTCATAATTTTACCCGGAGTTTTAGTTGGGTTCGTAATTTTACCCGGACTTTTTAGTTGGGTTCGTAATTTTACCCGGACTTTTTAGTTGGGTTCGTATTTTTTACCCGGAGTTTTATTTGGGTTCGTAATTTTACCCGGAGTTTTAGTTGGGTTCGTAATTTTACCCGGACTTTTTAGTTGGGTTCGTATTTTTACCCGGAGTTTTAGTTACGTTCGTATTTTTACCCGGAGTTTTAGTTGGGTTCGTATTTTTTACCCGGAGTTTTAGTTGGGTTCGTATTTTTACCCGGAGTTTTAGTTGGGTTCGTATTTTTACCCGGAGTTTTAGTTGGGTTCGTATTTTTTACCCGGACTTTTTAGTTGGGTTAGTATTTTTGCCCGGAGTTTAGTTCGGTTCGTATTTTTTTACCTGGAGTTTTAGTTGGGTTCTAAATGTTACCCGGACTTTTTTGTTTGGTTCGTATTTTTTACCCGGAGTTTTAGTTGGGTTCGTAATTTTACCCGGACTTTTTAGTTGGGTTCGTAATTTTACCCGGAGTTTTAGTTGGGTTCGTAATTTTACCCCGAGTTTTAGTTGGGTTCGTAATTTTACCCGGAGTTTTAGTTGGGTTCGTAATTTTACCCGGAGTTTTAGTTGGGTTCGTAATTTTACCCGGACTTTTTAGTTGGGTTCGTATTTTTTACCCGGACTTTTAGTTGGGTTCGTAATTTTACCCGGAGTTTTAGTTGGGTTCGTAATTTTACCCGGAGTTTTAGTTGAGTTCGTAATTTTACCCGGAGTTTTAGTTGGGTTCGTAATTTTACCCGGACTTTTTAGTTGGGTTCGTATTTTTTACCCGGACTTTTAGTTGGGTTCGTAATTTTACCCGGAGTTTTAGTTGGGTTCGTAATTTTACCCGGAGTTTTAGTTGGGTTCGTAATTTTACCCGGAGTTTTAGTTGGGTTCGTAATTTTACCCGGACTTTTTAGTTGGGTTCGTAATTTTACCCGGACTTTTTAGTTGGGTTCGTATTTTTTACCCGGAGTTTTAGTTGGGTTCGTAATTTTACCCGGAGTTTTAGTTGGGTTCGTAATTTTACCCGGAGTTTTTAGTTGGGTTCGTATTTTTTACCCGGACTTTTAGTTGGGTTCGTAATTTTACCCGGAGTTTTTAGTTGGGTTCGTAATTTTACCCGGAGTTTTAGTTGAGTTCGTAATTTTACCCGGACTTTTTAGTTGGGTTCGAATTTTTTACCCGGACTTTTAGTTGGGTTCATAATTTTACCCGGAGTTTTAGTTGGGTTCGTAATTTTACCCGGACCTTTTAGTTGGGTTCGTATTTTGTACCCGGACTTTTAGTTGGGTTCGTAATTTTACCCGGAGTTTTAGTTGGGTTCGTAATTTTACCCGGAGTTTTAGTTGGGTTCGTAATTTTACCCGGAATCTTGAGTTACCCGGACTTTTTAGTTGGGTTCGTATTTTTACCCGGACTTTTAGTTGGGTTCGTAATTTTACCAGGAGTTTTAGTTGGGTTCGTAATTTTACCCGGAGTTTTAGTTGGGTTCGTAATATTACCTGGAGTTTTATTTGGGTTCGTAACTTTACCCGGAGTTTTACTTGGGTTCGTAATTTTACCCGGAGTTTTAGTTGGGTTCGTAATTTTACCCGGTGTTTTAGTTGGGTTCGTAATTTTACCCGGACTTTTTAGTTGGGTTCGTATTTTTTACCCGGACTTTTAGTTGGGTTCGTAATTTTACCCGGAGTATTAGTTGGGTTCGTAATTTTACCCGGAGTTTTAGTTGAGTTCATAATTTTACCCGGAGTTTTAGTTGGGTTCGTAATTTTACCCGGACTTTTTAGTTGGGTTCGTAATTTTACCCGGACTTTTTAGTTGGGTTCGTATTTTTTACCCGGAGTTTTATTTGGGTTCGTAATTTTACCCGGAGTTTTAGTTGGGTTCGTAATTTTACCCGGACTTTTTAGTTGGGTTCGTATTTTTACCCGGAGTTTTAGTTACGTTCGTATTTTTACCCGGAGTTTTAGTTGGGTTCGAATTTTTTACCCGGAGTTTTAGTTGGGTTCGTATTTTTACCCGGAGTTTTAGTTGGGTTCGTATTTTTACCCGGAGTTTTAGTTGGGTTCGTATTTTTTACCCGGACTTTTTAGTTGGGTTAGTATTTTTGCCCGGAGTTTAGTTCGGTTCGTATTTTTTTACCTGGAGTTTTAGTTGGGTTCTAAATGTTACCCGGACTTTTTTGTTTGGTTCGTATTTTTTACCCGGAGTTTTAGTTGGGTTCGTAATTTTACCCGGACTTTTTAGTTGGGTTCGTAATTTTACCCGGAGTTTTAGTTGGGTTCGTAATTTTACCCCGAGTTTTAGTTGGGTTCGTAATTTTACCCGGAGTTTTAGTTGGGTTCGTAATTTTACCCGGAGTTTTAGTTGGGTTCGTAATTTTACCCGGACTTTTTAGTTGGGTTCGTATTTTTTACCCGGACTTTTAGTTGGGTTCGTAATTTTACCCGGAGTTTTAGTTGGGTTCGTAATTTTACCCGGAGTTTTAGTTGAGTTCGTAATTTTACCCGGAGTTTTAGTTGGGTTCGTAATTTTACCCGGACTTTTTAGTTGGGTTCGTATTTTTTACCCGGACTTTTAGTTGGGTTCGTAATTTTACCCGGAGTTTTAGTTGGGTTCGTAATTTTACCCGGAGTTTTAGTTGGGTTCGCAATTTTACCCGGAGTCTTGAGTTAATAGTTGGGTTCGTATTTTTACCCGGACTTTTAGTTGGGTTCGTAATTTTACCCGGAGTTTTAGTTGGGTTCGTAATTTTACCCGGAGTTTTAGTTGGGTTCGTAATTTTACCCGGAGTTTTACTTGGCTTCGTAATTTTACCCGGAGTTTTACTTGGGTTCGTAATTTTACCCGGAGTTTTACTTGGGTTCGTAATTTTACCCGGAGTTTTAGTTGGGTTCGTAATTTTACCCGGAGTTTTAGTTGGGTTCGTAATTTTACCCGGACTTTTTAGTTGGGTTCGTATTTTTACCCGGACTTTTAGTTGGGTTCGTAATTTTACCCGGAGTTTTAGTTGGGTTAGTAATTTTACCCGGAGTTTTAGTTGAGTTCGTAATTTTACCCGGAGTTTTGGTTGGGTTCGTAATTTTACCCGGACTTTTTAGTTGGGTTCGTAATTTTACCCGGACTTTTTAGTTGGGCTCGTATTTTTTACCCGGAGTTTTAGTTGGGTTCGTAATTTTACCCGGAGTTTTAGTTGGGTTCGTAATTTTACCCGGACTTTTTAGTTGGGTTCGTATTTTTTACCCGGACTTTTAGTTGGGTTCGTAATTTTACCCGGAGTTTTTAGTTGGGTTCGTAATTTTACCCGGAGTTTTAGTTGGGTTCGTAATTTTACCCGGACTTTTTAGTTGGGTTCGAATTTTTTACCCGGACTTTTAGTTGGGTTCATAATTTTACCCGGAGTTTTAGTTGGGTTCGTAATTTTACCCGGACCTTTTAGTTGGGTTCGTATTTTGTACCCGGACTTTTAGTTGGGTTCGTAATTTTACCCGGAGTTTTAGTTGGGTTCGTAATTTTGCCCGGAGTTTTAGTTGGGTTCGTAATTTTACCCGGAGTCTTGAGTTACCCGGACTTTTTAGTTGGGTTCGTATTTTTACCCGGACTATTAGTTGGGTTCGTAATTTTACCCGGAGTTTTAGTTGGGTTCGTAATTTTACCTGGAGTTTTACTTGGGTTCGTAACTTTACCCGGAGTTTTACTTGGGTTCGTAATTTTACCCGGAGTTTTAGTTGGGTTCGTAATTTTACCCGAAGTTTTAGTTGGGTTCGTAATTTTACCGGGACTTTTTAGTTGGGTTCGTATTTTTTACCCGGACTTTTAGTTGGGTTCGTAATTTTACCCGGAGTATTAGTTGGGTTCGTAATTTTACCCGGAGTTTTAGTTGAGTTCATAATTTTACCCGGAGTTTTAGTTGGGTTCGTAATTTTACCCGGACTTTTTAGTTGGGTTCGTAATTTTACCCGGACTTTTTAGTTGGGTTCGTATTTTTTACCCGGAGTTTTATTTGGGTTCGTAATTTTACCCGGAGTTTTAGTTGGGTTCGTAATTTTACCCGGACTTTTTAGTTGGGTTCGTATTTTTTACCCGGAGTTTTAGTTGGGTTCGTAATTTTACCCGGAGTTTTAGTTGGGTTCGTATTTTTTACCCGGAGTTTTAGTTGGGTTCGTATTTTTTACCCGGAGTTTTAGTTGGGTTCGTATTTTTACCCGGAGTTTTAGTTGTGTTGGTAATTTTACCCGGAGTTTTAGTTGGGTTCATATTTTTTACCGGACTTTTTAGTTGGGTTCGTATTTTTTACCCGGAGTTTTAGTTGGGTTCGTATTTTTTACCCGGAGTTTTAGTTGGGTTCGTATTTTTACCCGGAGTTTTAGTTGGGTTCGTATTTTTACCCGGAGTTTTAGTTGGGTTCGTATTTTTTACCCGGACTTTTTAGTTGGGTTAGTATTCTTGCCCGGAGTTTTAGTTGGGTTCGTATTTTTTAGCCGGAGTTTTAGTTGGGTTCGTATTTTTTACCCGGAGTTTTAGTTGGGTTCGTATTTTTACCCGGAGTTTTAGTTGGGTTCGTATTTTTACCCGGAGTTTTAGTTGGGTTCGTATTTTTTACCCGGAGTTTTAGTTGGGTTCGTATTTTTACCCGGAGTTTTAGTTGGGTTCGTATTTTTACCCGGAGTTTTAGTTGGGTTCGTATTTTTTACCCGGACTTTTTAGTTGGGTTAGTATTTTTGCCCGGAGTTTAGTTGGGTTCGTTTTTTTTTACCCGGAGTTTTAGTTGGGTTCTAAATGTTACCCGGACTTTTTTGTTTGGTTCGTATTTTTTACCCGGACTTTTAGTTGGGTTCGTAATTTTACCCGGAGTTTTAGTTGGGTTCGTAATTTTACCCGGAGTTTTAGTTGAGTTCGTAATTTTACCCGGAGTTTTAGTTTGGTTCGTAATTTTACCCGGACTTTTTAGTTGGGTTCGTAATTTTACCCGGACTTTTTAGTTGGGTTCGTATTTTTTACCCGGAGTTTTAGTTGGGTTCGTAATTTTACCCGGAGTTTTAGTTGGGTTCGTAATTTTACCCGGACTTTTTAGTTGGGTTCGTATTTTTTACCCGGACTTTTAGTTGGGTTCGTAATTTTACCCGGAGTTTTAGTTGGGTTCGTATTTTTTACCCGGAGTTTTAGTTGGGTTCGTATTTTTTACCCGGAGTTTTAGTTGGGTTCGTATTTTTACCCGGAGTTTTAGTTGTGTTGGTAATTTTACTCGGAGTTTTAGTTGGGTTCATATTTTTTACCGGACTTTTTAGTTGGGTTCGTATTTTTTACCCGGAGTTTTAGTTGGGTTCGTATTTTTACCCGGAGTTTTAGTTGGGTTCGTATTTTTTACCCGGACTTTTTAGTTGGGTTAGTATTTTTGCCCGGAGTTTTAGTTGGGTTCGTATTTTTTAGCCGGAGTTTTAGTTGGGTTCGTATTCTTTACCCGGAGTTTTAGTTGGGTTCGTATTTTTACCCGGAGTTTTAGTTACGTTCGTATTTTTACCCGGAGTTTTAGTTGGGTTCGTATTTTTTAACCGGAGTTTTGGTTGGGTTCGTATTTTTACCCGGAGTTTTAGTTGGGTTCGTATTTTTACCCGGAGTTTTAGTTGGGTTCGTATTTTTTACCCGGACTTTTTAGTTGGGTTAGTATTTTTGCCCGGAGTTTAGTTGGGTTCGTATTTTTTTACCCGGAGTTTTAGTTGGGTTCTAAATGTTACCCGGACTTCTTTGTTTGGTTCGTATTTTTTACCCGGAGTTTTAGTTGGGTACGTAATTTTACCCGGACTTTTTAGTTGGGTTCGTAATTTTACCCGGAGTTTTAGTTGGGTTCGTAATTTTACCCCGAGTTTTAGTTGGGTTCGTAATTTTACCCGGAGTTTTAGTTGGGTTCGTAATTTTACCCGGAGTTTTAGTTGGGTTCGTAATTTTACCCGGACTTTTTAGTTGGGTTCGTATTTTTTACCCGGACTTTTAGTTGGGTTCGTAATTTTACGCGGAGTTTTAGATGGGTTCGTAATTTTACCCGGAGTTTTAGTTGAGTTCGTAATTTTACCCGGAGTTTTAGTTGGGTTCGTAATTTTACCCGGACTTTTTAGTTGGGTTCGTATTTTTTACCCGGACTTTTAGTTGGGTTCGTAATTTTACCCGGAGTTTTAGTTGGGTTCGTAATTTTACCCGGAGTTTTAGTTGGGTTCGCAATTTTACCCGGAGTCTTGAGTTAATGGTTGGGTTCGTATTTTTACCCGGACTTTTAGTTGGGTTCGTAATTTTACCCGGAGTTTTAGTTGGGTTCGTAATTTTACCCGGAGTTTTAGTTGGGTTCGTAATTTTACCCGGAGTTTTACTTGGGTTCGTAATTTTACCCTGAGTTTTACTTGGGTTCGTAATTTTACCCGGAGTTTTACTTGGGTTCGTAATTTTACCCGGAGTTTTAGTTGGGTTCGTAATTTTACCCGGAGTTTTAGTTGGGTTCGTAATTTTACCCGGACTTTTTAGTTGGGTTCGTATTTTTTACCCGGACTTTTAGTTGGGTTCGTAATTTTACCCGGAGTTTTAGTTGGGTTCGTAATTTTACCCGGAGTTTTAGTTGAGTTCGTAATTTTACCCGGAGTTTTAGTTGGGTTCGTAATTTTACCCGGACTTTTCAGTTGGGTTCGTAATTTTACCCGGACTTTTTAGTTGGGTTCGTATTTTTTACCCGGAGTTTTAGTTGGGTTCGTAATTTTACCCGGAGTTTTAGTTGGGTTCGTAATTTTACCCGGACTTTTTAGTTGGGTTCGTATTTTTTACCCGGACTTTTAGTTGGGATCGTAATTTTACCCGGAGTTTTAGTTGGGTTCGAATCTTTTACCCGGAGTTTTAGTTTGGTTCGTATTTTTTACCCGGAGTTTTAGTTGGGTTCGTATTTTTACCCGGAGTTTTAGTTGTGTTGGTAATTTTACCCGGAGTGTTAGTTGGGTTCATATTTTTTACCCGGACTTTTAGTTGGGTTCGTAATTTTACCCGGAATTTTAGTTGGGTTCGTATTTTTTACCCGGAGTTTTAGTTGGGTTCGTGTTTTTTACCCGGAGTTTTAGTTGGGTTCGTATTTTTACCCGGAGTTTTAGTTGTGTTGGTAATTTTACCCGGAGTTTTAGTTGGGTTCATATTTTTTACCGGACTTTTTAGTTGGGTTCGTATTTTTTACCCGGAGTTTTAGTTGGGTTCGTATTTTTACCCGGAGTTTTAGTTGGGTTCGTATTTTTTACCCGGACTTTTTAGTTGGGTTAGTATTTTTGCCCGGAGTTTTAGTTGGGTCCGTATTTTTTAGCCGGAGTTTTAGTTGGGTTCGTATTTTTTACCCGGAGTTTTAGTTGGGTTCGTATTTTTACCCGGAGTTTTAGTTACGTTCGTATTTTTACCCGGAGTTTTAGTTGGGTTCGTATTTTTTACCCGGAGTTTTGGTTGGGTTCGTATTTTTACCCGGAGTTTTAGTTGGGTTCGTATTTTTACCCGGAGTTTTAGTTGGGTTCGTATTTTTTACCAGGACTTTTTAGTTGGGTTAGTATTTTTGCCCGGAGTTGTGTTGGGTTCGTATTTTTACCCGGAGTTTTAGTTGTGTTGGTAATTTTACCCGGAGTTTTAGTTGGGTTCATATTTTTTACCGGATTTTTTAGTTGGGTTCGTATTTTTTACCCGGAGTTTTAGTTGGGTTCGTATTTTTACCCGGAGTTTTAGTTGGGTTCGTATTTTTTACCCGGACTTTTTAGTTGGGTTAGTATTTTTGCCCGGAGTTTTAGTTGGGTTCGTATTTTTTAGCCGGAGTTTTAGTTGGGTTCGTATTTTTTACCCGGAGTTTTAGTTGGGTTCGTATTTTTACCCGGAGTTTTAGTTACGTTCGTATTTTTACCCGGAGTTTTAGTTGGGTTCGTATTTTTTACCCGGAGTTTTGGTTGGGTTCGTATTTTTACCCGGAGTTTTAGTTGGGTTCGTATTTTTACCCGGAGTTTTAGTTGGGTTCGTATTTTTTACCCGGACTTTTTAGTTGGGTTAGTATTTTTGCCCGGAGTTTAGTTGGGTTCGTATTTTTTTACCCGGAGTTTTAGTTGGGTTCTAAATGTTACCCAGACTTCTTTCTTTGGTTCGTATTTTTTACCCGGAGTTTTAGTTGGGTACGTAATTTTACCCGGACTTTTTAGTTGGGTTCGTAATTTTACCCGGAGTTTTAGTTGGGTTCGTAATTTTACCCCGAGTTTTAGGTGGGTTCGTAATTTTACCCGGAGTTTTAGTTGGGTTCGTAATTTTACCCGGAGTTTTAGTTGGGTTCGTAATTTTACCCGGACTTTTTAGTTGGGTTCGTATTTTTTACCCGGACTTTTAGTTAGGTTCGTAATTTTACCCGGAGTTTTAGTTGGGTTCGTAATTTTACCCGGAGTTTTAGTTGGGTTCGTAATTTTACCGGACTTTTTAGTTGGGTTCGTAATTTTACCGGACTTTTTAGTTGGGTTCGTATTTTTTACCCGGAGTTTTAGTTGGGTTCGTAATTTTACCCGGACTTTTAGTTGGGTTCGTATTTTTTACCCGGACTTTTAGTTGGGTTCGTAATTTTACCCGGAGTTTTAGTTGGGTTCGAATTTTTTACCCGGAGTTTTAGTTGGGTTCGTATTTTTTACCCGGAGTTTTAGTTGGGTTCGTATTTTTACCCGGAGTTTTAGTTGTGTTGGTAATTTTACCCGGAGTGTTAGTTGGGTTCATATTTTTTACCCGGACTTTTAGTTGGGTTCGTAATTTTACCCGAAGTTTTAGTTGGGTTCGTATTTTTTACCCGGAGTTTTACTTGGGTTCGTATTTTTTACCCGGAGTTTTAGTTGGGTTCGTATTTTTACCCGGAGTTTTAGTTGTGTTGGTAATTTACCCGGAGTTTTAGTTGGGTTCATACTTTTTACCGGACTTTTTAGTTGGGTTCGTATTTTTTACCCGGAGTTTTAGTTGGGTTCGTATTTTTACCCGGAGTTTTAGTTGGGTTCGTATTTTTTAACCGGACTTTTTAGTTGGGTTAGTATTTTTGCCGGAGTTTTAGTTGGGTCCGTATTTTTTAGCCGGAGTTTTAGTTGGGTTCGTATTTTTAACCCGGAGTTTTAGTTGGGTTCGTATTTTTACCCTGAGTTTTAGTTACGTTCGTATTTTTACCCGGAGTTTTAGTTGGGTTCGTATTTTTTACCCGGAGTTTTGGTTGGGTTCGTATTTTTACCCGGAGTTTTAGTTGGGTTCGTATTTTACCCGGAGTTTTAGTTGGGTTCGTATTTTTTACCCGGACTTTTTAGTTGGGTTAGTATTTTTGCCCGGAGTTGTGTTGGGTTCGTATTTTTACCCGGAGTTTTAGTTGTGTTGGTAATTTTACCCGGAGTTTTAGTTGGGTTCATATTTTTTACCGGACTTTTTAGTTGGGTTCGTATTTTTGACCCGGTGTTTTAGTTGGGTTCGTATTTTTACCCGGAGTTTTAGTTGGGTCGTATTTTTTACCCGGACTTTTTAGTTGGGTTAGTATTTTTGCCCGGAGTTTTAGTTGGGTTCGTATTTTTTAGCCGGAGTTTTAGTTGGGTTCGTATTTTTTACCCGGAGTTTTAGTTGGGTTCGTATTTTTACCGGAGTTTTAGTTACGTTCGTATTTTTACCCGGAGTTTTAGTTGGGTTCGTATTTTTTACCCGGAGTTTTGGTTGGGTTCGTATTTTTACCCGGAGTTTTAGTTGGGTTCGTATTTTTACCCGGAGTTTTAGTTGGGTTCGTATTTTTTACCCGGACTTTTTAGTTGGGTTCGTAATTTTACCCGGACTTTTTAGTTGGGTTCGTATTTTTTACCCGGAGTTTAGTTGGGTTCGTAATTTTACCCGGAGTTTTAGTTGGGTTCGTAATTTTACCCGGACTTTTTAGTTGGGTTCGTATTTTTTACCCGGACTTTTAGTTGGGTTCGTAATTTTACCCGGAGTTTTAGTTGGGTTCGAATTTTTTACCCGGAGTTTTAGTTGGGTTCGTATTTTTTACCCGGAGTTTTAGTTGGGTTCGTATTTTTACCCGGAGTTTTAGTTGTGTTGGTAATTTTACCCGGAGTGTTAGTTGGGTTCATATTTTTTACCCGGACTTTTAGTTGGGTTCGTAATTTTACCCGAAGTTTTAGTTGGGTTCGTATTTTTTACCCGGAGTTTTACTTGGGTTCGTATTTTTTACCCGGAGTTTTAGTTGGGTTCGTATTTTTACCCGGAGTTTTAGTTGTGTTGGTAATTTTACCCGGAGTTTTAGTTGGGTTCATACTTTTTACCGGACTTTTTAGTTGGGTTCGTATTTTTTACCCGGAGTTTTAGTTGGGTTCGTATTTTTACCCGGAGTTTTAGTTGGGTTCGTATTTTTTACCCGGACTTTTTAGTTGGGTTAGTATTTTTGCCCGGAGTTTTAGTTGGGTCCGTATTTTTTAGCCGGAGTTTTAGTTGGGTTCGTATTTTTAACCCGGAGTTTTAGTTGGGTTCGTATTTTTACCCGGAGTTTTAGTTACGTTCGTATTTTTACCCGGAGTTTTAGTTGGGTTCGTATTTTTTACCCGGAGTTTTGGTTGGGTTCGTATTTTTACCCGGAGTTTTAGTTGGGTTCGTATTTTTACCAGGAGTTTTAGTTGGGTTCGTATTTTTTACCCGGACTTTTTAGTTGGGTTAGTATTTTTGCCCGGAGTTGTGTTGGGTTCGTATTTTTACCCGGAGTTTTAGTTGTGTTGGTAATTTTACCCGGAGTTTTAGTTGGGTTCATATTTTTTACCGGACTTTTAGTTGGGTTCGTATTTTTGACCCGGTGTTTTAGTTGGGTTCGTATTTTTACCCGGAGTTTTAGTTGGGTTCGTATTTTTTACCCGGACTTTTTAGTTGGGTTAGTATTTTTGCCCGGAGTTTTAGTTGGGTTCGTATTTTTTAGCCGGAGTTTAGTTGGGTTCGTATTTTTTACCCGGAGTTTTAGTTGGGTTCGTATTTTTACCCGGAGTTTTAGTTACGTTCGTATTTTTACCCGGAGTTTTAGTTGGGTTCGTATTTTTTACCCGGAGTTTTGGTTGGGTTCGTATTTTTACCCGGAGTTTTAGTTGGGTTCGTATTTTTACCCGGAGTTTTAGTTGGGTTCGTATTTTTTACCCGGACTTTTTAGTTGGGTTAGTATTTTTGCCCGGAGTTTAGTTGGGTTCGTATTTTTTTACCCGGAGTTTTAGTTGGGTTCTAAATGTTACTCGGACTTCTTTGTTTGGTTCGTATTTTTTACCCGGAGTTTTAGTTGGGTACGTAATTTTACCCGGACTTTTTAGTTGGGTTCGTAATTTTACCCGGAGTTTTAGTTGGGTTCGTAATTTTACCCCGAGTTTTAGTTGGGTTCGTAATTTTACCCGGAGTTTTAGTTGGGTTCGTAATTTTACCCGGAGTTTTAGTTGGGTTCGTAATTTTACCCGGACTTTTTAGTTGGGTTCGTATTTTTTACCCGGAGTTTTAGTTGGGTTCGCAATTTTACCCGGAGTCTTGAGTTAATGGTTGGGTTCGTATTTTTACCCGGACTTTTAGTTGGGTTCGTAATTTTACCCGGAGTTTTAGTTGGGTTCGTATTTTTACCCGGAGTTTTAGTTGGGTTCGTATTTTTTACCCGGACTTTTTAGTTGGGTTAGTATTTTTGCCCGGAGTTGTGTTGGGTTCGTATTTTTACCCGGAGTTTTAGTTGTGTTGGTAATTTTACCCGGAGTTTTAGTTGGGTTCATATTTTTTACCGGACTTTTTAGTTGGGTTCGTATTTTTGACCCGGTGTTTTAGTTGGGTTCGTATTTTTACCCGGAGTTTTAGTTGGGTTCGTATTTTTTACCCGGACTTTTTAGTTGGGTTAGTATTTTTGCCCGGAGTTTTAGTTGGGTTCGTATTTTTTAGCCGGAGTTTTAGTTGGGTTCGTATTTTTTACCCGGAGTTTTAGTTGGGTTCGTATTTTTACCCGGAGTTTTAGTTACGTTCGTATTTTTACCCGGAGTTTTAGTTGGGTTCGTATTTTTTACCCGGAGTTTTGGTTGGGTTCGTATTTTTACCCGGAGTTTTAGTTGGGTTCGTATTTTTACCCGGAGTTTTAGTTGGGTTCGTATTTTTTACCCGGACTTTTTAGTTGGGTTAGTATTTTTGCCCGGAGTTTAGTTGGGTTCGTATTTTTTTACCCGGAGTTTTAGTTGGGTTCTAAATGTTACTCGGACTTCTTTGTTTGGTTCGTATTTTTTACCCGGAGTTTTAGTTGGGTACGTAATTTTACCCGGACTTTTTAGTTGGGTTCGTAATTTTACCCGGAGTTTTAGTTGGGTTCGTAATTTTACCCCGAGTTTTAGTTGGGTTCGTAATTTTACCCGGAGTTTTAGTTGGGTTCGTAATTTTACCCGGAGTTTTAGTTGGGTTCGTAATTTTACCCGGACTTTTTAGTTGGGTTCGTATTTTTTACCCGGAGTTTTAGTTGGGTTCGCAATTTTACCCGGAGTCTTGAGTTAATGGTTGGGTTCGTATTTTTACCCGGACTTTTAGTTGGGTTCGTAATTTTACCCGGAGTTTTAGTTGGGTTCGTAATTTTACCCGGAGTTTTAGTTGGGTTCGTAATTTTACCCGGAGTATTACTTGGGTTCGTAATTTTACCCTGAGTTTTACTTGGGTTCGTAATTTTACCCGGAGTTTTACTTGGGTTCGTAATTTTACCCGGAGTTTTAGTTGGGTTCGTAATTTTACCCGGAGTTTTAGTTGGGTTCGTAATTTTACCCGGACTTTTTAGTTGGGTTCGTATTTTTTACCCGGACTTTTAGTTGGGTTCGTAATTTTACCCGGAGTTTTAGTTGGGTTCGTAATTTTACCCGGAGTTTTAGTTGAGTTCGTAATTTTACCCGGAGTTTTAGTTGGGTTCGTAATTTTACCCGGACTTTTTAGTTGGGTTCGTAATTTTACCCGGACTTTTTAGTTGGGTTCGTATTTTTTACCCGGAGTTTTAGTTGGGTTCGTAATTTTACCCGGAGTTTTAGTTGGGTTCGTAATTTTACCCGGACTTTTTAGTTGGGTTCGTATTTTTTACCCGGACTTTTAGTTGGGTTCGTAATTTTACCCGGAGTTTTAGTTGGGTTCGAATTTTTTACCCGGAGTTTTAGTTGGGTTCGTATTTTTTACCCGGAGTTTTAGTTGGGTTCGTATTTTTACCCGGAGTTTTAGTTGTGTTGGTAATTTTACCCGGAGTGTTAGTTGGGTTCATATTTTTTACCCGGACTTTTAGTTGGGTTCGTAATTTTACCCGGAGTTTTAGTTGGGTTCGTATTTTTTACCCGGAGTTTTAGTTGGGTTCGTATTTTTTACCCGGAGTTTTAGTTGGGTTCGTATTTTTACCCGGAGTTTTAGTTGTGTTGGTAATTTTACCCGGAGTTTTAGTTGGGTTCATATTTTTTACCGGACTTTTTAGTTGGGTTCGTATTTTTTACCCGGAGTTTTAGTTGGGTTCGTATTTTTACCCGGAGTTTTAGTTGGGTTCGTATTTTTTACCCGGACTTTTTAGTTGGGTTAGTATTTTTGCCCGGAGTTTTAGTTGGGTTCGTATTTTTTAGCCGGAGTTTTAGTTGTGTTGGTAATTTTACCCGGAGTTTTAGTTGGGTTCATATTTTTTACCGGACTTTTTAGTTGGGTTCGTATTTTTTACCCGGAGTTTTAGTTGGGTTCGTATTTTTACCCGGAGTTTTAGTTGGGTTCGTATTTTTTACCCGAACTTTTTAGTTGGGTTAGTATTTTTGCCCGGAGTTTTAGTTGGGTTCATATTTTTTACCGGACTTTTTAGTTGGGTTCGTATTTTTTACCCGGAGTTTTAGTTGGGTTCGTATTTTTACCCGGAGTTTTAGTTGGGCTCGTATTTTTTACCCGGACTTTTTAGTTGGGTTAGTATTTTTTTACCCGGAGTTTTAGTTGGGTTCTAAATGTTACCCGGACTTTTTTGTTTGGTTCGTATTTTTTACCCGGAGTTTTAGTTGGGTTCGTAATTTTACCCGGACTTTTTAGTTGGGTTCGTAATTTTACCCGGAGTTTTAGTTGGGTTCGTAATTTTACCCCGAGTTTTAGTTGGGTTCGTAATTTTACCCGGAGTTTTAGTTGTGTTGGTAATTTTACCCGGAGTGTTAGTTGGGTTCATATTTTTTACCCGGACTTTTAGTTGGGTTCGTAATTTTACCCGAAGTTTTAGTTGGGTTCGTATTTTTTACCCGGAGTTTTACTTGGGTTCGTATTTTTTACCCGGAGTTTTAGTTGGGTTCGTATTTTTACCCGGAGTTTTAGTTGTGTTGGTAATTTTACCCGGAGTTTTAGTTGGGTTCATACTTTTTACCGGACTTTTTAGTTGGGTTCGTATTTTTTACCCGGAGTTTTAGTTGGGTTCGTATTTTTACCCGGAGTTTTAGTTGGGTTCGTATTTTTTACCCGGACTTTTTAGTTGGGTTAGTATTTTTGCCCGGAGTTTTAGTTGGGTCCGTATTTTTTAGCCGGAGTTTTAGTTGGGTTCGTATTTTTTACCCGGAGTTTTAGTTGGGTTCGTATTTTTACCCGGATTTTAGTTACGTTCGTATTTTTACCCGGAGTTTTAGTTGGGTTCGTATTTTTTACCCGGAGTTTTGGTTGGGTTCGTATTTTTACCCGGAGTTTTAGTTGGGTTCGTATTTTTACCCGGAGTTTTAGTTGGGTTCGTATTTTTTACCCGGACTTTTTAGTTGGGTTAGTATTTTTGCCCGGAGTTGTGTTGGGTTCGTATTTTTACCCGGAGTTTTAGTTGTGTTGGTAATTTTACCCGGAGTTTTAGTTGGGTTCATATTTTTTACCGGACTTTTTAGTTGGGTTCGTATTTTTGACCCGGAGTTTTAGTTGGGTTCGTATTTTTACCCGGAGTTTTAGTTGGGTTCGTATTTTTTACCCGGACTTTTTAGTTGGGTTAGTATTTTTGCCCGGAGTTTTAGTTGGGTTCGTATTTTTTAGCCGGAGTTTTAGTTGGGTTCGTATTTTTTACCCGGAGTTTTAGTTGGGTTCGTATTTTTACCCGGAGTTTTAGTTACGTTCGTATTTTTACCCGGAGTTTTAGTTGGCTTCGTATTTTTTACCCGGAGTTTTGGTTGGGTTCGTATTTTTACCCGGAGTTTTAGTTGGGTTCGTATTTTTACCCGGAGTTTTAGTTGGGTTCGTACTTTTTACCCGGACTTTTTAGTTGGGTTAGTATTTTTGCCCGGAGTTTAGTTGGGTTCGTATTTTTTTACCCGGAGTTTTAGTTGGGTTCTAAATGTTACTCGGACTTCTTTGTTTGGTTCGTATTTTTTACCCGGAGTTTTAGTTGGGTACGTAATTTTACCCGGACTTTTTAGTTGGGTTCGTAATTTTACCCGGAGTTTTAGTTGGGTTCGTAATTTTACCCGGAGTTTTAGTTGGGTTCGTAATTTTACCCGGACTTTTTAGTTGGGTTCGTATTTTTTACCCGGAGTTTTAGTTGGGTTCGCAATTTTACCCGGAGTCTTAAGTTAATGGTTGGGTTCGTATTTTTACCCGGACTTTTAGTTGGGTTCGTAATTTTACCCGGAGTTTTAGTTGGGTTCGTAATTTTACCCGAAGTTTTAGTTGGGTTCGTATTTTTTACCCGGAGTTTTACTTGGGTTCGTATTTTTTACCCGGAGTTTTAGTTGGGTTCGTATTTTTACCCGGAGTTTTAGTTGTGTTGGTAATTTTACCCGGAGTTTTAGTTGGGTTCATACTTTTTACCGGACTTTTTAGTTGGGTTCGTATTTTTTACCCGGAGTTTTAGTTGGGTTCGTATTTTTACCCGGAGTTTTAGTTGGGTTCGTATTTTTTACCCGGACTTTTTAGTTGGGTTAGTATTTTTGCCCGGAGTTTTAGTTGGGTCCGTATTTTTTAGCCGGAGTTTTAGTTGGGTTCGTATTTTTTACCCGGAGTTTTAGTTGGGTTCGTATTTTTACCCGGATTTTAGTTACGTTCGTATTTTTACCCGGAGTTTTAGTTGGGTTCGTATTTTTTACCCGGAGTTTTGGTTGGGTTCGTATTTTTACCCGGAGTTTTAGTTGGGTTCGTATTTTTACCCGGAGTTTTAGTTGGGTTCGTATTTTTTACCCGGACTTTTTAGTTGGGTTAGTATTTTTGCCCGGAGTTGTGTTGGGTTCGTATTTTTACCCGGAGTTTTAGTTGTGTTGGTAATTTTACCCGGAGTTTTAGTTGGGTTCATATTTTTTACCGGACTTTTTAGTTGGGTTCGTATTTTTGACCCGGAGTTTTAGTTGGGTTCGTATTTTTACCCGGAGTTTTAGTTGGGTTCGTATTTTTTACCCGGACTTTTTAGTTGGGTTAGTATTTTTGCCCGGAGTTTTAGTTGGGTTCGTATTTTTTAGCCGGAGTTTTAGTTGGGTTCGTATTTTTTACCCGGAGTTTTAGTTGGGTTCGTATTTTTACCCGGAGTTTTAGTTACGTTCGTATTTTTACCCGGAGTTTTAGTTGGCTTCGTATTTTTTACCCGGAGTTTTGGTTGGGTTCGTATTTTTACCCGGAGTTTTAGTTGGGTTCGTATTTTTACCCGGAGTTTTAGTTGGGTTCGTACTTTTTACCCGGACTTTTTAGTTGGGTTAGTATTTTTGCCCGGAGTTTAGTTGGGTTCGTATTTTTTTACCCGGAGTTTTAGTTGGGTTCTAAATGTTACTCGGACTTCTTTGTTTGGTTCGTATTTTTTACCCGGAGTTTTAGTTGGGTACGTAATTTTACCCGGACTTTTTAGTTGGGTTCGTAATTTTACCCGGAGTTTTAGTTGGGTTCGTAATTTTACCCGGAGTTTTAGTTGGGTTCGTAATTTTACCCGGACTTTTTAGTTGGGTTCGTATTTTTTACCCGGAGTTTTAGTTGGGTTCGCAATTTTACCCGGAGTCTTAAGTTAATGGTTGGGTTCGTATTTTTACCCGGACTTTTAGTTGGGTTCGTAATTTTACCCGGAGTTTTAGTTGGGTTCGTAATTTTACCCGGAGTTTTAGTTGGGTTCGTAATTTTACCCGGAGTTTTACTTGGGTTCGTAATTTTACCCTGAGTTTTACTTGGGTTCGTAATTTTACCCGGAGTTTTACTTGGGTTCGTAATTTTACCCGGAGATTTAGTTGGGTTCGTAATTTTACCCGGAGTTTTAGTTGGGTTCGTAATTTTACCCGGACTTTTTAGTTGGGTTCGTATTTTTTACCCGGACTTTTAGTTGGGTTCGTAATTTTACCCGGAGTTTTAGTTGGGTTCGTAATTTTACCCGGAGTTTTAGTTGAGTTCGTAATTTTACCCGGAGTTTTAGTTGGGTTCGTAATTTTACCCGGACTTTTTAGTTGGGTTCGTAATTTTACCCGGACTTTTTAGTTGGGTTCGTATTTTTTACCCGGACTTTTAGTTGGGTTCGTAATTTTACCCGGAGTTTTAGTTGGGTTCGAATTTTTTACCCGGAGTTTTAGTTGGGTTCGTATTTTTTACCCGGAGTTTTAGTTGGGTTCGTATTTTTACCCGGAGTTTTAGTTGTGTTGGTAATTTTACCCGGAGTGTTAGTTGGGTTCATATTTTTTACCCGGACTTTTAGTTGGGTTCGTAATTTTACCCGGAGTTTTAGTTGGGTTCGTATTTTTTACCCGGAGTTTTAGTTGGGTTCGTATTTTTTACCCGGAGTTTTAGTTGGGTTCGTATTTTTACCCGGAGTTTTAGTTGTGTTGGTAATTTTACCCGGAGTTTTAGTTGGGTTCATATTTTTTACCGGACTTTTTAGTTGGGTTCGTATTTTTTACCCGGAGTTTTAGTTGGGTTCGTATTTTTACCCGGAGTTTTAGTTGGGTTCGTATTTTTTACCCGGACTTTTTAGTTGGGTTAGTATTTTTGCCCGGAGTTTTAGTTGGGTTCGTATTTTTTAGCCGGAGTTTTAGTTGTGTTGGTAATTTTACCCGGAGTTTTAGTTGGGTTCATATTTTTTACCGGACTTTTTAGTTGGGTTCGTATTTTTTACCCTGAGTTTTAGTTGGGTTCGTATTTTTGCCCAGAGTTTTAGTTGGGTTCGTATTTTTTAGCCGGAGTTTTAGTTGGGTTCATATTTTTTACCGGACTTTTTAGTTGGGTTCGTATTTTTTACCCGGAGTTTTAGTTGGGTTCGTATTTTTACCCGGAGTTTTAGTTGGGCTCGTATTTTTTACCCGGACTTTTTAGTTGGGTTAGTATTTTTTTACCCGGAGTTTTAGTTGGGTTCTAAATGTTACCCGGACTTTTTTGTTTGGTTCGTATTTTTTACCCGGAGTTTTAGTTGGGTTCGTAATTTTACCCGGACTTTTTAGTTGGGTTCGTAATTTTACCCGGAGTTTTAGTTGGGTTCGTAATTTTACCCCGAGTTTTAGTTGGGTTCGTAATTTTACCCGGAGTTTTAGTTGGGTTCGTAATTTTACCCGGAGTTTTAGTTGGGTTCGTAATTTTACCCGTACTTTTTAGTTGGGTTCGTATTTTTTACCCGGACTTTTTAGTTGGGTTAGTATTTTTGCCCGGAGTTGTGTTGGGTTCGTATTTTTACCCGGAGTTTTAGTTGTGTTGGTAATTTTACCCGGAGTTTTAGTTGGGTTCGTATTTTTGACCCGGAGTTTTAGTTGGGTTCGTATTTTTACCCGGAGTTTTAGTTGGGTTCGTATTTTTTACCCAGACTTTTTAGTTGGGTTAGTATTTTTGCCCGGAGTTTTAGTTGGGTTCGTATTTTTTAGCCGGAGTTTTAGTTGGGTTCGTATTTTTTACCCGGAGTTTTAGTTGGGTTCGTATTTTTACCCGGAGTTTTAGTTACGTTCGTATTTTTACCCGGAGTTTTAGTTGGGTTCGTATTTTTTACCCGGAGTTTTGGTTGGGTTCGTATTTTTACCCGGAGTTTTAGTTGGGTTCGTATTTTTACCCGGAGTTTTAGTTGGGTTCGTATTTTTTGCCCGGACTTTTTAGTTGGGTTAGTATTTTTGCCCGGAGTTTAGTTGGGTTCGTATTTTTTTACCCCCAGTTTTAGTTGGGTTCTAAATGTTACTCGGACTTCTTTGTTTGGTTCGTATTTTTTACCCGGAGTTTTAGTTGGGTACGTAATTTTACCCGGACTTTTTAGTTGGGTTCGTAATTTTACCCGGAGTTTTAGTTGGGTTCGTAATTTTACCCCGAGTTTTAGTTGGGTTCGTAATTTTACCCGGAGTTTTAGTTGGGTTCGTAATTTTACCCGGAGTTTTAGTTGGGTTCGTAATTTTACCCGGACTTTTTAGTTGGGTTCGTATTATTTACCCGGAGTTTTAGTTGGGTTCGCAATTTTACCAGGAGTCTTGAGTTAATGGTTGGGTTCGTATTTTTACCCGGACTTTTAGTTGGGTTCGTAATTTTACCCGGAGTTTTAGTTGGGTTCGTAATTTTACCCGGAGTTTTAGTTGGATTCGTAATTTTACCCGGAGTTTTACTTGGGTTCGTATTTTTTACCCGGACTTTTAGTTGGGTTCGTAATTTTACCCGGAGTTTTAGTTGGGTTCGTAATTTTACCCGGAGTTTTAGTTGAGTTCGTAATTTTACCCGGAGTTTTAGTTGGGTTCGTAATTTTACCCGGACTTTTTAGTTGGGTTCGTAATTTTACCCGGACTTTTTAGTTGGGTTCGTATTTTTTACCCGGAGTTTTAGTTGGGTTCGTAATTTTACCCGGACTTTTTAGTTGGGTTCGTATTTTTTACCCGGACTTTTAGTTGGGTTCGTAATTTTACCCGGAGTTTTAGTTGGGTTCGAATTTTTTACCCGGAGTTTTAGTTGGGTTCGTATTTTTTACCCGGAGTTTTAGTTGGGTTCGTATTTTTACCCGGAGTTTTAGTTGTGTTGGTAATTTTACCCGGAGTGTTAGTTGGGTTCATATTTTTTACCCGGACTTTTAGTTGGGTTCGTAATTTTACCCGGAGTTTTAGTTGGGTTCGTATTTTTTACCCGGAGTTTTAGTTGGGTTCGTATTTTTTACCCGGAGTTTTAGTTGGGTTCGTATTTTTACCCGGAGTTTTAGTTGTGTTGGTAATTTTACCCGGAGTTTTAGTTGGGTTCATATTTTTTACCGGACTTTTTAGTTGGGTTCGTATTTTTTACCCGGAGTTTTAGTTGGGTTCGTATTTTTACCCGGAGTTTTAGTTGGGTTCGTATTTTTTACCCGGACTTTTTAGTTGGGTTAGTATTTTTGCCCGGAGTTTTAGTTGGGTTCGTATTTTTTAGCCGGAGTTTTAGTTGTGTTGGTAATTTTACCCGGAGTTTTAGTTGGGTTCATATTTTTTACCGGACTTTTTAGTTGGGTTCGTATTTTTTACCCGGAGTTTTAGTTGGGTTCGTATTTTTACCCGGAGTTTTAGTTGGGTTCGTATTTTTTACCCGGACTTTTTAGTTGGGTTAGTATTTTTGCCCGGAGTTTTAGTTGGGTTCGTATTTTTTAGCCGGAGTTTTAGTTGGGTTCATATTTTTTACCGGACTTTTTAGTTGGGTTCGTATTTTTTACCCGGAGTTTTAGTTGGGTTCGTATTTTTACCCGGAGTTTTAGTTGGGCTCGTATTTTTTACCCGGACTTTTTAGTTAAGTTAGTATTTTTTTACCCGGAGTTTTAGTTGGGTTCTAAATGTTACCCGGACTTTTTTGTTTGGTTCGTATTTTTTACCCGGAGTTTTAGTTGGGTTCGTAATTTTACCCGGACTTTTTAGTTGGGTTCGTAATTTTACCCGGAGTTTTAGTTGGGTTCGTAATTTTACCCCGAGTTTTAGTTGGGTTCGTAATTTTACCCGGAGTTTTAGTTGGGTTCGTAATTTTACCCGGAGTTTTAGTTGGGTTCGTAATTTTACCCGTACTTTTTAGTTGGGTTCGTATTTTTTACCCGGACTTTTTAGTTGGGTTAGTATTTTTGCCCGGAGTTGTGTTGGGTTCGTATTTTTACCCGGAGTTTTAGTTGTGTTGGTAATTTTACCCGGAGTTTTAGTTGGGTTCGTATTTTTGACCCGGAGTTTTAGTTGGGTTCGTATTTTTACCCGGAGTTTTAGTTGGGTTCGTATTTTTTACCCGGACTTTTTAGTTGGGTTAGTATTTTTGCCCGGAGTTTTAGTTGGGTTCGTATTTTTTAGCCGGAGTTTTAGTTGGGTTCGTATTTTTTACCCGGAGTTTTAGTTGGGTTCGTATTTTTACCCGGAGTTTTAGTTACGTTCGTATTTTTACCCGGAGTTTTAGTTGGGTTCGTATTTTTACCCGGAGTTTTAGTTGGGTTCGTATTTTTTACCCGGACTTTTTAGTTGGGTTAGTATTTTTGCCCGGAGTTTAGTTGGGTTCGTATTTTTTTACCCGCAGTTTTAGTTGGGTTCTAAATGTTACTCGGACTTCTTTGTTTGGTTCGTATTTTTTACCCGGACTTTTAGTTGGGTACGTAATTTTACCCGGACTTTTTAGTTGGGTTCGTAATTTTACCCGGAGTTTTAGTTGGGTTCGTAATTTTACCCCGAGTTTTAGTTAGGTTCGTAATTTTACCCGGAGTTTTAGTTGGGTTCGTAATTTTACCCGGAGTTTTAGTTGGGTTCGTAATTTTACCCGGACTTTTTAGTTGGGTTCGTATTATTTACCCGGAGTTTTAGTTGGGTTCGCAATTTTACCCGGAGTCTTGAGTTAATGGTTGGGTTCGTATTTTTACCCGGACTTTTAGTTGGGTTCGTAATTTTACCCGGAGTTTTAGTTGGGTTCGTAATTTTACCCGGAGTTTTAGTTGGGTTCGTAATTTTACCCGGAGTTTTACTTGGGTTCGTAATTTTACCCTGAGTTTTACTTGGGTTCGTAATTTTACCCGGAGTTTTACTTGGGTTCGTAATTTTACCCGGAGTTTTAGTTGGGTTCGTAATTTTACCCGGAGTTTTAGTTGGGTTCGTAATTTTACCCGGACTTTTTAGTTGGGTTCGTATTTTTTACCCGGACTTTTAGTTGGATTCGTAATTTTACCCGGAGTTTTAGTTGGGTTCGTAATTTTACCCGGAGTTTTAGTTGAGTTCGTAATTTTACCCGGAGTTTTAGTTGGGTTCGTAATTTTACCCGGACTTTTTAGTTGGGTTCGTAATTTTACCCGGACTTTTTAGTTGGGTTCGTATTTTTTACCCGGAGTTTTAGTTGGGTTCGTAATTTTACCCGGAGTTTTAGTTGGGTTCGTAATTTTACCCGGACTTTTTAGTTGGGTTCGTATTTTTTACCCGGACTTTTAGTTGGGTTCGTAATTTTACCCGGAGTTTTAGTTGGGTTCGAATTTTTTACCCGGAGTTTTAGTTGGGTTCGTATTTTTTACCCGGAGTTTTAGTTGGGTTCGTATTTTTACCCGGAGTTTTAGTTGTGTTGGTAATTTTACCCGGAGTGTTAGTTGGGTTCATATTTTTTACCCGGACTTTTAGTTGGGTTCGTAATTTTACCCGGAGTTTTAGTTGGGTTCGTATTTTTTACCCGGAGTTTTAGTTGGGTTCGTATTTTTTACCCGGAGTTTTAGTTGGGTTCGTATTTTTACCCGGAGTTTTAGTTGTGTTGGTAATTTTACCCGGAGTTTTAGTTGGGTTCATATTTTTTACCGGACTTTTTAGTTGGGTTCGTATTTTTTACCCGGAGTTTTAGTTGGGTTCGTATTTTTTAGCCGGAGTTTTAGTTGTGTTGGTAATTTTACCCGGAGTTTTAGTTGGGTTCGTATTTTTTACCCGGAGTTTTAGTTGGGTTCGTATTTTTTACCCGGAGTTTTAGTTGGGTTCGTAGTTTTACCCGGAGTTTTAGTTGGGTTCGTAATTTTACCCGTACTTTTTAGTTGGGTTCGTATTTTTTACCCGGACTTTTTAGTTGGGTTAGTATTTTTGCCCGGAGTTGTGTTGGGTTCGTATTTTTACCCGGAGTTTTAGTTGTGTTGGTAATTTTACCCGGAGTTTTAGTTGTTTTCGTATTTTTGACCCGGAGTTTTAGTTGGGTTCGTATTTTTACCCGGAGTTTTAGTTGGGTTCGTATTTTTTACCCGGACTTTTTAGTTGGGTTAGTATTTTTGCCCGGAGTTTTAGTTGGGTTCGTATTTTTTAGCCGGAGTTTTAGTTGGGTTCGTATTTTTTACCCGGAGTTTTAGTTGGGTTCGTATTTTTACCCGGAGTTTTAGTTACGTTCGTATTTTTACCCGGAGTTTTAGTTGGGTTCGTATTTTTTAGCCGGAGTTTTAGTTGGGTTCATATTTTTTACCGGACTTTTTAGTTGGGTTCGTATTTTTACCCGGAGTTTTAGTTGGGTTCGTATTTTTTAGCCGGAGTTTTAGTTGGGCTCGTATTTTTTACCCGGACTTTTTAGTTGGGTTAGTATTTTTTTACCCGGAGTTTTAGTTGGGTTCTAAATGTTACCCGGACTTTTTTGTTTGGTTCGTATTTTTTACCCGGAGTTTTAGTTGGGTTCGTAATTTTACCCGGACTTTTTAGTTGGGTTCGTAATTTTACCCGGAGTTTTAGTTGGGTTCGTAATTTTACCCCGAGTTTTAGTTGGGTTCGTAATTTTACCCGGAGTTTTAGTTGGGTTCGTAATTTTACCCGGAGTTTTAGTTGGGTTCGTAATTTTACCCGTACTTTTTAGTTGGGTTCGTATTTTTTACCCGGACTTTTTAGTTGGGTTAGTATTTTTGCCCGGAGTTGTGTTGGGTTCGTATTTTTACCCGGAGTTTTAGTTGTGTTGGTAATTTTACCCGGAGTTTTAGTTGGGTTCGTATTTTTGACCCGGAGTTTTAGTTGGGTTCGTATTTTTACCCGGAGTTTTAGTTGGGTTCGTATTTTTTACCCGGACTTTTTAGTTGGGTTAGTATTTTTGCCCGGAGTTTTAGTTGGGTTTGTATTTTTTAGCCGGAGTTTTAGTTGGGTTCGTATTTTTTACCCGGAGTTTTAGTTGGGTTCGTATTTTTACCCGGAGTTTTAGTTACGTTCGTATTTTTACCCGGAGTTTTAGTTGGGTTCGTATTTTTTACCCGGAGTTTTGGTTGGGTTCGTATTTTTACCCGGAGTTTTAGTTGGGTTCGTATTTTTACCCGGAGTTTTAGTTGGGTTCGTATTTTTTACCCGGACTTTTTAGTTGGGTTAGTATTTTTGCCCGGAGTTTAGTTGGGTTCGTATTTTTTTACCCGCAGTTTTAGTTGGGTTCTAAATGTTACTCGGACTTCTTTGTTTGGTTCGTATTTTTTACCCGGAGTTTTAGTTGGGTACGTAATTTTACCCGGACTTTTTAGTTGGGTTCGTAATTTTACCCGGAGTTTTAGTTGGGTTCGTAATTTTACCCCGAGTTTTAGTTGGGTTCGTAATTTTACCCGGAGTTTTAGTTGGGTTCGTAATTTTACCCGGAGTTTTAGTTGGGTTCGTAATTTTACCCGGACTTTTTAGTTGGGTTCGTATTATTTACCCGGAGTTTTAGTTGGGTTCGCAATTTTACCCGGAGTCTTGAGTTAATGGTTGGGTTCGTATTTTTACCCGGACTTTTAGTTGGGTTCGTAATTTTACCCGGAGTTTTAGTTGGGTTCGTAATTTTACCCGGAGTTTTAGTTGGGTTCGTAATTTTACCCGGAGTTTTAGTTGGGTTCGTATTTTTTACCCGGACTTTTTAGTTGGGTTAGTATTTTTGCCCGGAGTTTAGTTGTGTTCGTATTTTTTTACCCGCAGTTTTAGTTGGGTTCTAAATTTTACTCGGACTTCTTTGTTTGGTTCGTATTTTTTACCCGGAGTTTTAGTTGGGTACGTAATTTTACCCGGACTTTTTAGTTGGGTTCGTAATTTTACCCGGAGTTTTAGTTGGGTTCGTAATTTTACCCCGAGTTTTAGTTGGGTTCGTAATTTTACCCGGAGTTTTAGTTGGGTTCGTAATTTTACCCGGAGTTTTAGTTGGGTTCGTAATTTTACCCGGACTTTTTAGTTGGGTTCGTATTATTTACCCGGAGTTTTAGTTGGGTTCGCAATTTTACCCGGAGTCTTGAGTTAATGGTTGGGTTCGTATTTTTACCCGGACTTTTAGTGGGTTCGTAATTTTACCCGGAGTTTTAGTTGGGTTCGTAATTTTACCCGGAGTTTTAGTTGGGTTCGTAATTTTACCCGGAGTTTTACTTGGGTTCGTAATTTTACCCTGAGTTTTACTTGGGTTCGTAATTTTACCCGGAGTTTTACTTGGGTTCGTAACTTTACCCGGAGTTTTAGTTGGGTTCGTAATTTTACCCGGAGTTTTAGTTGGGTTCGTAATTTTACCCGGACTTTTTAGTTGGGTTCGTATTTTTTACCCGGACTTTTAGTTGGGTTCGTAATTTTACCCGGAGTTTTAGTTGGGTTCGTAATTTTACCCGGAGTTTTAGTTGAGTTCGTAATTTTACCGGAGTTTTAGTTGGGTTCGTAATTTTACCCGGACTTTTTAGTTGGGTTCGTAATTTTACCCGGACTTTTTAGTTGGGTTCGTATTTTTTACCCGGAGTTTTAGTTGGGTTCGTAATTTTACCGGAGTTTTAGTTGGGTTCGTAATTTTACCCGGACTTTTTAGTTGGGTTCGTATTTTTTACCCGGACTTTTAGTTGGGTTCGTAATTTTACCCGGAGTTTAGTTGGGTTCGAATTTTTTACCCGGAGTTTTAGTTGGGTTCGTATTTTTTACCCGGAGTTTTAGTTGGGTTCGTATTTTTACCCGGAGTTTTAGTTGTGTTGGTAATTTTACCCGGAGTGTTAGTTGGGTTCATATTTTTTACCCGGACTTTTAGTTGGGTTCGTAATTTTACCCGGAGTTTTAGTTGGGTTCGTATTTTTTACCCGGAGTTTTAGTTGGGTTCGTATTTTTTACCCGGAGTTTTAGTTGGGTTCGTATTTTTACCCGGAGTTTTAGTTGTGTTGGTAATTTTACCCGGAGTTTTAGTTGGGTTCATATTTTTTACCGGACTTTTTAGTTGGGTTCGTATTTTTTACCCGGAGTTTTAGTTGGGTTCGTATTTTTTAGCCGGAGTTTTAGTTGTGTTGGTAATTTTACCCGGAGTTTTAGTTGGGTTCGTATTTTTTACCCGGAGTTTTAGTTGGGTTCGTATTTTTTACCCGGAGTTTTAGTTGGGTTCGTATTTTTACCCGGAGTTTTAGTTGTGTTGGTAATTTTACCCGGAGTTTTAGTTGGGTTCATATTTTTTACCGGACTTTTTAGTTGGGTTCGTATTTTTTACCCGGAGTTTTAGTTGGGTTCGTATTTTTTACCCGGAGTTTTAGTTGGGTTCGTAATTTTACCCGGACTTTTTAGTTGGGTTCGTAATTTTACCCGGAGTTTTAGTTGGGTTCGTAATTTTACCCGAGTTTTAGTTGGGTTCGTAATTTTACCCGGAGTTTTAGTTGGGTTCGTAATTTTACCCGGAGTTTTAGTTGGGTTCGTAATTTTACCCGTACTTTTTAGTTGGGTTCGTATTTTTTACCCGGACTTTTTAGTTGGGTTAGTATTTTTGCCCGGAGTTGTGTTGGGTTCGTATTTTTACCCGGAGTTTTAGTTGTGTTGGTAATTTTACCCGGAGTTTTAGTTGGGTTCGTATTTTTGACCCGGAGTTTTAGTTGGGTTCGTATTTTTACCCGGAGTTTTAGTTGGGTTCGTATTTTTTACCCGGACTTTTTAGTTGGGTTAGTATTTTTGCCCGGAGTTTTAGTTGGGTTCGTATTTTTTAGCCGGAGTTTTAGTTGGGTTCGTATTTTTTACCCGGAGTTTTAGTTGGGTTCGTATTTTTACCCGGAGTTTTAGTTACGTTCGTATTTTTACCCGGAGTTTTAGTTGGGTTCGTATTTTTTACCCGGAGTTTTGGTTGGGTTCGTATTTTTACCCGGAGTTTTAGTTGGGTTCGTATTTTTACCCGGAGTTTTAGTTGGGTTCGTATTTTTAGCCGGAGTTTTAGTTGTGTTGGTAATTTTACCCGGAGTTTTAGTTGGGTTCATATTTTTTACCGGACTTTTTAGTTGGGTTCGTATTTTTTACCCGGAGTTTTAGTTGGGTTCGTATTTTTACCCGGAGTTTTAGTTGGGTTCGTATTTTTTACCCGGACTTTTTAGTTGGGTTAGTATTTTTGCCCGGAGTTTTAGTTCGGTTCGTATTTTTTAGCCGGAGTTTTAGTTGGGTTCATATTTTTTACCGGACTTTTTAGTTGGGTTCGTATTTTTTACCCGGAGTTTTAGTTGGGTTCGTATTTTTACCCGGAGTTTTAGTTGGGCTCGTATTTTTTACCCGGACTTTTTAGTTGGGTTAGTATTTTTTTACCCGGAGTTTTAGTTGGGTTCTAAATGTTACCCGGACTTTTTTGTTTGGTTCGTATTTTTTACCCGGAGTTTTAGTTGGGTTCGTAATTTTACCCGGACTTTTTAGTTGGGTTCGTAATTTTACCCGGAGTTTTAGTTGGGTTCGTAATTTTACCCCGAGTTTTAGTTGGGTTCGTAATTTTACCCGGAGTTTTAGTTGGGTTCGTAATTTTACCCGGAGTTTTAGTTGGGTTCGTAATTTTACCCATACTTTTTAGTTGGGTTCGTATTTTTTACCCGGACTTTTTAGTTGGGTTAGTATTTTTGCCCGGAGTTGTGTTGGGTTCGTATTTTTACCCGGAGTTTTAGTTGTGTTGGTAATTTTACCCGGAGTTTTAGTTGGGTTCGTATTTTTGACCCGGAGTTTTAGTTGGGTTCGTATTTTTACCCGGAGTTTTAGTTGGGTTCGTATTTTTTACCCGGACTTTTTAGTTGGGTTAGTATTTTTGCCCGGAGTTTTAGTTGGGTTCGTATTTTTTAGCCGGAGTTTTAGTTGGGTTCGTATTTTTTACCCGGAGTTTTAGTTGGGTTCGTATTTTTACCCGGAGTTTTGGTTACGTTCGTATTTTTACCCGGAGTTTTGGTTGGGTTCGTAATTTTACCCGGAGTTTTAGTTGGGTTCGTATTTTTACCCGGACTTTTAGTTACGTTCGTATTTTTACCCGGAGTTTTGGTTGGGTTCGTATTTTTACCCGGAGTTTTAGTTGGGTTCGTATTTTTTACCCGGAGTTTTGGTTGGGTTCGTATTTTTACCCGGAGTTTTAGTTGGGTTCGTATTTTTACCCGGACTTTTAGTTGGGTTCGTAATTTTACCCGGAGTTTTAGTTGGGTTCGTAATTTTACCCGGAGTTTTAGTTGGGTTCGTAATTTTACCCGGAGTTTTACTTGGGTTCGTAATTTTACCCTGAGTTTTACTTGGGTTCGTAATTTTACCCGGAGTTTTACTTGGGTTCGTAATTTTACCCGGAGTTTTAGTTGGGTTCGTAATTTTACCCGGAGTTTTAGTTGGGTTCGTAATTTTACCCGGACTTTTTAGTTGGGTTCGTATTTTTTACCCGGACTTTTAGTTGGGTTCGTAATTTTACCCGGAGTTTTAGTTGGGTTCGTAATTTTACCCGGAGTTTTAGTTGAGTTCGTAATTTTACCTGGAGTTTTAGTTGGGTTCGTAATTTTACCCGGACTTTTTAGTTGGGTTCGTAATTTTACCCGGACTTTTTAGTTGGGTTCGTATTTTTTACCCGGAGTTTTAGTTGGGTTCGTAATTTTACCCGGAGTTTTAGTTGGGTTCGTAATTTTACCCGGACTTTTTAGTTGGGTTCGTATTTTTTACCCGGACTTTTAGTTGGGTTCGTAATTTTACCCGGAGTTTTAGTTGGGTTCGAATTTTTTACCCGGAGTTTTAGTTGGGTTCGTATTTTTTACCCGGAGTTTTAGTTGGGTTCGTATTTTTACCCGGAGTTTTAGTTGTGTTGGTAATTTTACCCGGAGTGTTAGTTGGGTTCATATTTTTTACCCGGACTTTTAGTTGGGTTCGTAATTTTACCCGGAGTTTTAGTTGGGTTCGTATTTTTTACCCGGAGTTTTAGTTGGGTTCGTATTTTTTACCCGGAGTTTTAGTTGGGTTCGTATTTTTACCCGGAGTTTTAGTTGTGTTGGTAATTTTACACGGAGTTTTAGTTGGGTTCATATTTTTTACCGGACTTTTTAGTTGGGTTCGTATTTTTTACCCGGAGTTTTAGTTGGGTTCGTATTTTTACCCGGAGTTTTAGTTGGGTTCGTATTTTTTACCCGGACTTTTTAGTTGGGTTAGTATTTTTGCCCGGAGTTTTAGTTGGGTTCGTATTTTTTAGCCGGAGTTTTAGTTGTGTTGGTAATTTTACCCGGAGTTTTAGTTGGGTTCATATTTTTTACCGGACTTTTTAGTTGGGTTCGTATTTTTTACCCGGAGTTTTAGTTGGGTTCGTATTTTTACCCGGAGTTTTAGTTGGGTTCGTATTTTTTACCCGGACTTTTTAGTTGGGTTAGTATTTTTGCCCGGAGTTTTAGTTGGGTTCGTATTTTTTAGCCGGAGTTTTAGTTGGGTTCGTATTTTTTTCCCGGAGTTTTAGTTGGGTTCGTATTTTTACCCGGAGTTTTAGTTACGTTCGTATTTTTACCCGGAGTTTTAGTTGGGTTCGTATTTTTTACCCGGAGTTTTAGTTGGGTTCGTATTTTTACCCGGAGTTTTAGTTGGGTTCGTATTTTTACCCGGAGTTTTAGTTGGGCTCGTATTTTTTACCCGGACTTTTTAGTTGGGTTAGTATTTTTGCCCGGAGTTTAGTTGGGTTCGTATTTTTTTACCCGGAGTTTTAGTTGGGTTCTAAATGTTACCCGGACTTTTTTGTTTGGTTCGTATTTTTTACCCGGAGTTTTAGTTGGGTTCGTAATTTTACCCGGACTTTTTAGTTGGGTTCGTAATTTTACCCGGAGTTTTAGTTGGGTTCGTAATTTTACCCCGAGTTTTAGTTGGGTTCGTAATTTTACCCGGAGTTTTAGTTGGGTTCGTAATTTTACCCGAAGTTTTAGTTGGGTTCGTAATTTTACCCGTACTTTTTAGTTGGGTTCGTATTTTTTACCCGGACTTTTAGTTGGGTTCGTAATTTTACCCGGAGTTTTAGTTGGGTTCGTAATTTTACCCGGAGTTTTAGTTGAGTTCGTAATTTTACCCGGAGTTTTAGTTGGGTTCGTAATTTTACCCGGACTTTTTAGTTGGGTTCGTATTTTTTACCCGGGCTTTTAGTTGGGTTCGTAATTTTACCCGGAGTTTTAGTTGGGTTCGTAATTTTACCCGGAGTTTTAGTTGGGTTCGTAATTTTACCCGGAGTTTTACTTGGGTTCGTAATTTTACCCGGAGTTTTAGTTGAGTTCGTAATTTTACCCGGAGTTTTAGTTGGGTTCGTAATTTTACCCGGACTTTTTAGTTGGGTTCGTACTTTTTACCCGGACTTTTAGTTGGGTTCGTAATTTTACCCGGAGTTTTAGTTGGGTTCGTAATTTTACCCGGAGTTTTAGTTGAGTTCGTAATTTTACCCGGAGTTTTAATTGGGTTCGTAATTGTACCCGGACTTTTTAGTTGGGTTCGTAATTTTACCCGGACTTTTTAGTTGGGTTCGTATTTTTTACCCGGAGTTTTAGTTGGGTTCGTAATTTTACCCGGAGTTTTAGTTGGGTTCGTAATTTTACCCGGACTTTTTAGTTGGGTTCGTATTTTTTACCCGGACTTTTAGTTGGGTTCGTACTTTTACCCGGAGTTTTTAGTTGGGTTCGTAATTTTACCCGGAGTTTTAGTTGGGTTCGTAATTTTACCCGGACTTTTTAGTTGGGTTCGTATTTTTTACCCGGACTTTTAGTTGGGTTCGTAATTTTACCCGGAGTTTTAGTTGGGTTCGTAATTTTACCCGTAGTTTTAGTTGGGTTCGCAATTTTACCCGGAGTCTTGAGTTAATAGTTGGGTTCGTATTTTTACCCGGACTTTTAGTTGGGTTCGTAATTTTACCCGGAGTTTTAGTTGGGTTCGTAATTTTACCCGGAGTTTTAGTTGGGTTCGTAATTTTACCCGGAGTTTTAGTTGGGTTCGTAATTTTACCCGGAGTTTTACTTGGGTTCGTAATTTTACCCGGAGTTTTACTTGGGTTCGTAATTTTCCCGGAGTTTTACTTGGGTTCGTAATTTTACCCGGAGTTTTAGTTGGGTTCGTAATTTTAACCGGAGTTTTAGTTGGGTTCGTAATTTTACCCGGACTTTTTAGTTGGGTTCGTATTTTTTACCCGGACTTTTAGTTGGGTTCGTAATTTTACCCGGAGTTTTAGTTGGGTTCGTAATTTTACCCGGAGTTTTAGTTGAGTTCATAATTTTACCCGGAGTTTTAGTTGGGTTCGTAATTTTACCCGGACTTTTTAGTTGGGTTCGTAATTTTACCCGGACTTTTTAGTTGGGTTCGTATTTTTTACCCGGAGTTTTAGTTGGGTTCGTAATTTTACCCGGAGTTTTAGTTGGGTTCGTAATTTTACCCGGACTTTTTAGTTGGGTTCGTATTTTTTACCCGGACTTTTAGTTGGGTTCGTAATTTTACCCGGAGTTTTTAGTTGGTTTCGTAATTTTACCCGGAGTTTTAGTTGGGTTCGTAATTTTACCCGGACTTTTTAGTTGGGTTCGAATTTTTTACCCGGACTTTTAGTTGGGTTCATAATTTTACCCGGAGTTTTAGTTGGGTTCGTAATTTTACCCGGACCTTTTAGTTGGGTTCGTATTTTGTACCCGGACTTTTAGTTGGGTTCGTAATTTTACCCGGAGCTTTAGTTGGGTTCGTAATTTTACCCGGAGTTTTAGTTGGGTTCGTAATTTTACCCGGAGCCTTGAGTTACCCGGACTTTTTAGTTGGGTTCGTATTTTTACCCGGACTTTTAGTTGGGTTCGTAATTTTACCCGGAGTTTTAGTTGAGTTCGTAATTTTACCCGGAGTTTTAGTTGGGTTCGTAATATTACCTGGAGTTTTACTTGGGTTCGTAACTTTACCCGGAGTTTTACTTGGGTTCGTAATTTTACCCGGAGTTTTAGTTGGGTTCGTAATTTTACCCGGAGTTTTAGTTGGGTTCGTAATTTTACCCGGACTTTTTAGTTGGGTTCGTATTTTTTACCCGGACTTTTAGTTGGGTTCGTAATTTTACCCGGAGTATTAGTTGGGTTCGTAATTTTACCCGGAGTTTTAGTTGAGTTCATAATTTTACCCGGAGTTTTAGTTGGGTTCGTAATTTTACCCGGACTTTTTAGTTGGGTTCGTAATTTTACCCGGACTTTTTAGTTGGGTTCGTATTTTTTACCCGGAGTTTTATTTGGGTTCGTAATTTTACCCGGAGTTTTAGTTGGGTTCGTAATTTTACCCGGACTTTTTAGTTGGGTTCGTATTTTTACCCGGAGTTTTAGTTACGTTCGTATTTTTACCCGGAGTTTTAGTTGGGTTCGTATTTTTTACCCGGAGTTTTAGTTGGGTTCGTATTTTTACCCGGAGTTTTAGTTGGGTTCGTATTTTTACCCGGAGTTTTAGTTGGGTTCGTATTTTTTACCCGGACTTTTTAGTTGGGTTAGTATTTTTGCCCGGAGTTTAGTTGGGTTCGTATTTTTTTACCCGGAGTTTTAGTTGGGTTCTAAATGTTACCCGGACTTTTTTGTTTGGTTCGTATTTTTTACCCGGAGTTTTACTTGGGTTCGTAATTTTACCCGGAGTTTTAGTTGGGTTCGTAATTTTACCCGGAGTTTTAGTTGGGTTCGTAATTTTACCCGCACTTTTTAGTTGGGTTCGTATTTTTTACCCGGACTTTTAGTTGGGTTCGTAATTTTACCCGGAGTTTTAGTTGGGTTCGTAATTTTACCCGGAGTTTTAGTTGAGTTCGTAATTTTACCCGGAGTTTTAGTTGGGTTCGTAATTTTACCCGGACTTTTTAGTTGGGTTCGTAATTTTAGCCGGACTTTTTAGTTGGGTTCGTATTTTTTACCCGGAGTTTTAGTTGGGTTCGTAATTTTACCCGGAGTTTTAGTTGGGTTCGTAATTTTACCCGGACTTTTTAGTTGGGTTCGTATTTTTTACCCGGACTTTTAGTTGGGTTCGTAATTTTACCCGGAGTTTTTAGTTGGGTTCGTAATTTTACCCGGAGTTTTAGTTGGGTTCGTAATTTTACCCGGACTTTTTAGTTGGGTTCGAATTTTTTACCCGGACTTTTAGTTGGGTTCATAATTTTACCCGGAGTTTTAGTTGGGTTCGTAATTTTACCCGGACCTTTTAGTTGGGTTCGTATTTTGTACCCGGACTTTTAGTTGGGTTCGTAATTTTACCCGGAGTTTTAGTTGGGTTCGTAATTTTACCCGGAGTTTTAGTTGGGTTCGTAATTTTACCCGGGGTCTTGAGTTACCCGGACTTTTTAGTTGGGTTCGTATTTTTTACCCGGACTTTTAGTTGGGTTCGTAATTTTACCCGGAGTTTTTAGTTGGTTTCGTAATTTTACCCGGAGTTTTAGTTGGGTTCGTAATTTTACCCGGACTTTTTAGTTGGGTTCGAATTTTTTACCCGGACTTTTAGTTGGGTTCATAATTTTACCCGGAGTTTTAGTTGGGTTCGTAATTTTACCCGGACCTTTTAGTTGGGTTCGTATTTTGTACCCGGACTTTTAGTTGGGTTCGTAATTTTACCCGGAGCTTTAGTTGGGTTCGTAATTTTACCCGGAGTTTTAGTTGGGTTCGTAATTTTACCCGGAGTCTTGAGTTACCCGGACTTTTTAGTTGGGTTCGTATTTTTACCCGGACTTTTAGTTGGGTTCGTAATTTTACCCGGAGTTTTAGTTGGGTTCGTAATTTTACCCGGAGTTTTAGTTGGGTTCGTAATATTACCTGGAGTTTTACTTGGGTTCGTAACTTTACCCGGAGTTTTACTTGGGTTCGTAATTTTACCCGGAGTTTTAGTTGGGTTCGTAATTTTACCCGGAGTTTTAGTTGGGTTCGTAATTTTACCCGGACTTTTTAGTTGGGTTCGTATTTTTTACCCGGACTTTTAGTTGGGTTCGTAATTTTACCCGGAGTATTAGTTGGGTTCGTAATTTTACCCGGAGTTTTAGTTGAGTTCGTAATTTTACCCGGAGTTTTAGTTGGGTTCGTAATTTTACCCGGACTTTTTAGTTGGGTTCGTAATTTTACCCGGACTTTTTAGTTGGGTTCGTATTTTTTACCCGGAGTTTTATTTGGGTTCGTAATTTTACCCGGAGTTTTAGTTGGGTTCGTAATTTTACCCGGACTTTTTAGTTGGGTACGTATTTTTACCCGGAGTTTTAGTTACGTTCGTATTTTTACCCGGAGTTTTAGTTGGGTTCGTATTTTTTACCCGGAGTTTTAGTTGGGTTCGTATTTTTACCCGGAGTTTTAGTTGGGTTCGTATTTTTACCCGGAGTTTTAGTTGGGTTCGTATTTTTTACCCGGACTTTTTAGTTGGGTTAGTATTTTTGCCCGGAGTTTAGTTGGGTTCGTATTTTTTTACCCGGAGTTTTAGTTGGGTTCTAAATGTTACCCGGACTTTTTTGTTTGGTTCGTATTTTTTACCCGGAGTTTTACTTGGGTTCGTAATTTTACCCGGAGTTTTAGTTGGGTTCGTAATTTTACCCGGAGTTTTAGTTGGGTTCGTAATTTTACCCGGACTTTTTAGTTGGGTTCGTATTTTTTACCCGGACTTTTAGTTGGGTTCGTAATTTTACCCGGAGTTTTAGTTGGGTTCGTAATTTTACCCGGAGTTTTAGTTGAGTTCGTAATTTTACCCGGAGTTTTAGTTGGGTTCGTAATTTTACCCGGACTTTTTAGTTGGGTTCGTAATTTTAGCCGGACTTTTTAGTTGGGTTCGTATTTTTTACCCGGAGTTTTAGTTGGGTTCGTAATTTTACCCGGAGTTTTAGTTGGGTTCGTAATTTTACCCGGACTTTTTAGTTGGGTTCGTATTTTTTACCCGGACTTTTAGTTGGGTTCGTAATTTTACCCGGAGTTTTTAGTTGGGTTCGTAATTTTACCCGGAGTTTTAGTTGGGTTCGTAATTTTACCCGGACTTTTTAGTTGGGTTCGAATTTTTTACCCGGACTTTTAGTTGGGTTCATAATTTTACCCGGAGTTTTAGTTGGGTTCGTAATTTTACCCGGACCTTTTAGTTGGGTTCGTATTTTGTACCCGGACTTTTAGTTGGGTTCGTATTTTTTTACCCGGAGTTTTAGTTGGGTTCTAAATGTTACCCGGATTTTTTTGTTTGGTTCGTATTTTTTACCCGGAGTTTTAGTTGGGTTCGTAATTTTACCCGGACTTTTTAGTTGGGTTCGTAATTTTACCCGGAGTTTTAGTTGGGTTCGTAATTTTACCCCGAGTTTTAGTTGGGTTCGTAATTTTACCCGGAGTTTTAGTTGGGTTCGTAATTTTACCCGGAGTTTTAGTTGGGTTCGTAATTTTACCCGTACTTTTTAGTTGGGTTCGTATTTTTTACCCGGACTTTTAGTTGGGTTCGTAATTGTACCCGGAGTTTTAGTTGGGTTCGTAATTTTACCCGGAGTTTTAGTTGAGTTCGTAATTTTACCCGGAGTTTTAGTTGGGTTCGTAATTTTACCCGGACTTTTTAGTTGGGTTCGTATTTTTTACCCGGACTTTTAGTTGGGTTCGTAATTTTACCCGGAGTTTTAGTTGGGTTCGTAATTTTACCCGGAGTTTTAGTTGGGTTCGTAATTTTACCCGGAGTTTTACTTGGGTTCGTAATTTTACCCGGAGTTTTAGTTGGGTTCGTAATTTTACCCGGAGTTTTAGTTGGGTTCGTAATTTTACCCGGACTTTTTAGTTGGGTTCGTACTTTTTACCCGGACTTTTAGTTGGGTTCGTAATTTTACCCGGAGTTTTAGTTGGGTTCGTAATTTTACCCGGAGTTTTAGTTGAGTTCATAATTTTACCCGGAGTTTTAATTGGGTTCGTAATTTTACCCGGACTTTTTAGTTGGGTTCGTAATTTTACCCGGACTTTTTAGTTGGGTTCGTATTTTTTACCCGGAGTTTTAGTTGGGTTCGTAATTTTACCCGGAGTTTTAGTTGGGTTCGTAATTTTACCCGGACATTTTAGTTGGGTTCGTATTTTTTACCCGGACTTTTAGTTGGGTTCGTACTTTTACCCGGAGTTTTTAGTTGGGTTCGTAATTTTACCCGGAGTTTTAGTTGGGTTCGTAATTTTACCCGGACTTTTTAGTTGGGTTCGTATTTTTTACCCGGAGTTTTAGTTGGATTCGTAATTTTACCCGGAGTTTTAGTTGGGTTCGTAATTTTACCCGTAGTTTTAGTTGGGTTCGCAATTTTACCCGGAGTCTTGAGTTAATAGTTGGGTTCGTATTTTTACCCGGACTTTTAGTTGGGTTCGTAATTTTACCCGGAGTTTTAGTTGGGTTCGTAATTTTACCCGGAGTTTTAGTTGGGTTCGTAATTTTACCCGGAGTTTTAGTTGGGTTCGTAATTTTACCCGGAGTTTTACTTGGGTTCGTAATTTTACCCGGAGTTTTACTTGCGTTCGTAATTTTACCCGGAGTTTTACTTTGGTTCGTAATTTTACCCGGAGTTTTAGTTGGGTTCGTAATTTTACCCGGAGTTTTAGTTGGGTTCGTAATTTTACCCGGACTTTTTAGTTGGGTTCGTATTTTTTACCCGGACTTTTAGTTGGGTTCGTAATTTTACCCGGAGTTTTAGTTGGGTTCGTAATTTTACCCGGAGTTTTAGTTGAGTTCGTAATTTTACCCGGAGTTTTAGTTGGGTTCGTAATTTTACCCGGACTTTTTAGTTGGGTTCGTAATTTTACCCGGACTTTTTAGTTGGGTTCGTATTTTTTACCCGGAGTTTTAGTTGGGTTCGTAATTTTACCCGGAGTTTTAGTTGGGTTCGTAATTTTACCCGGACTTTTTAGTTGGGTTCGTATTTTTTACCCGGACTTTTAGTTGGGTTCGTAATTTTACCCGGAGTTTTTAGTTGGGTTCGTAATTTTACCCGGAGTTTTAGTTGGGTTCGTAATTTTACCCGGACTTTTTAGTTGGGTTCGAATTTTTTACCCGGACTTTTAGTTGGGTTCATAATTTTACCCGGAGTTTTAGTTGGGTTCGTAATTTTACCCGGACCTTTTAGTTGGGTTCGTATTTTGTACCCGGACTTTTAGTTGGGTTCGTATTTTTTTACCCGGAGTTTTAGTTGGGTTCTAAATGTTACCCGGACTTTTTTGTTTGGTTCGTATTTTTTACCCGGAGTTTTACTTGGGTTCGTAATTTTACCCGGAGTTTTAGTTGGGTTCGTAATTTTACCCGGAGTTTTAGTTGGGTTCGTAATTTTACCCGGACTTTTTAGTTGGGTTCGTATTTTTTACCCGGACTTTTAGTTGGGTTCGTAATTTTACCCGGAGTTTTAGTTGGGTTCGTAATTTTACCCGGAGTTTTAGTTGAGTTCGTAATTTTACCCGGAGTTTTAGTTGGGTTCGTAATTTTACCCGGACTTTTTAGTTGGGTTCGTAATTTTAGCCGGACTTTTTAGTTGGGTTCGTATTTTTTACCCGGAGTTTTAGTTGGGTTCGTAATTTTACCCGGAGTTTTAGTTGGGTTCGTAATTTTACCCGGACTTTTTAGTTGGGTTCGTATTTTTTACCCGGACTTTTAGTTGGGTTCGTAATTTTACCCGGAGTTTTTAGTTGGGTTCGTAATTTTACCCGGAGTTTTAGTTGGGTTCGTAATTTTACCCGGACTTTTTAGTTGGGTTCGAATTTTTTACCCGGACTTTTAGTTGGGTTCATAATTTTACCCGGAGTTTTAGTTGGGTTCGTAATTTTACCCGGACCTTTTAGTTGGGTTCGTATTTTGTACCCGGACTTTTAGTTGGGTTCGTATTTTTTTACCCGGAGTTTTAGTTGGGTTCTAAATGTTACCCGGATTTTTTTGTTTGGTTCGTATTTTTTACCCGGAGTTTTAGTTGGGTTCGTAATTTTACCCGGACTTTTTAGTTGGGTTCGTAATTTTACCCGGAGTTTTAGTTGGGTTCGTAATTTTACCCCGAGTTTTAGTTGGGTTCGTAATTTTACCCGGAGTTTTAGTTGGGTTCGTAATTTTACCCGGAGTTTTAGTTGGGTTCGTAATTTTACCCGTACTTTTTAGTTGGGTTCGTATTTTTTACCCGGACTTTTAGTTGGGTTCGTAATTGTACCCGGAGTTTTAGTTGGGTTCGTAATTTTACCCGGAGTTTTAGTTGAGTTCGTAATTTTACCCGGAGTTTTAGTTGGGTTCGTAATTTTACCCGGACTTTTTAGTTGGGTTCGTATTTTTTACCCGGACTTTTAGTTGGGTTCGTAATTTTACCCGGAGTTTTAGTTGGGTTCGTAATTTTACCCGGAGTTTTAGTTGGGTTCGTAATTTTACCCGGAGTTTTACTTGGGTTCGTAATTTTACCCGGAGTTTTAGTTGGGTTCGTAATTTTACCCGGAGTTTTAGTTGGGTTCGTAATTTTACCCGGACTTTTTAGTTGGGTTCGTACTTTTTACCCGGACTTTTAGTTGGGTTCGTAATTTTACCCGGAGTTTTAGTTGGGTTCGTAATTTTACCCGGAGTTTTAGTTGAGTTCATAATTTTACCCGGAGTTTTAATTGGGTTCGTAATTTTACCCGGACTTTTTAGTTGGGTTCGTAATTTTACCCGGACTTTTTAGTTGGGTTCGTATTTTTTACCCGGAGTTTTAGTTGGGTTCGTAATTTTACCCGGAGTTTTAGTTGGGTTCGTAATTTTACCCGGACATTTTAGTTGGGTTCGTATTTTTTACCCGGACTTTTAGTTGGGTTCGTACTTTTACCCGGAGTTTTTAGTTGGGTTCGTAATTTTACCCGGAGTTTTAGTTGGGTTCGTAATTTTACCCGGACTTTTTAGTTGGGTTCGTATTTTTTACCCGGAGTTTTAGTTGGATTCGTAATTTTACCCGGAGTTTTAGTTGGGTTCGTAATTTTACCCGTAGTTTTAGTTGGGTTCGCAATTTTACCCGGAGTCTTGAGTTAATAGTTGGGTTCGTATTTTTACCCGGACTTTTAGTTGGGTTCGTAATTTTACCCGGAGTTTTAGTTGGGTTCGTAATTTTACCCGGAGTTTTAGTTGGGTTCGTAATTTTACCCGGAGTTTTAGTTGGGTTCGTAATTTTACCCGGAGTTTTACTTGGGTTCGTAATTTTACCCGGAGTTTTACTTGCGTTCGTAATTTTACCCGGAGTTTTACTTTGGTTCGTAATTTTACCCGGAGTTTTAGTTGGGTTCGTAATTTTACCCGGAGTTTTAGTTGGGTTCGTAATTTTACCCGGACTTTTTAGTTGGGTTCGTATTTTTTACCCGGACTTTTAGTTGGGTTCGTAATTTTACCCGGAGTTTTAGTTGGGTTCGTAATTTTACCCGGAGTTTTAGTTGAGTTCGTAATTTTACCCGGAGTTTTAGTTGGGTTCGTAATTTTACCCGGACTTTTTAGTTGGGTTCGTAATTTTACCCGGACTTTTTAGTTGGGTTCGTATTTTTTACCCGGAGTTTTAGTTGGGTTCGTAATTTTACCCGGAGTTTTAGTTGGGTTCGTAATTTTACCCGGACTTTTTAGTTGGGTTCGTATTTTTTACCCGGACTTTTAGTTGGGTTCGTAATTTTACCCGGAGTTTTTAGTTGGGTTCGTAATTTTACCCGGAGTTTTAGTTGGGTTCGTAATTTTACCCGGACTTTTTAGTTGGGTTCGAATTTTTTACCCGGACTTTTAGTTGGGTTCATAATTTTACCCGGAGTTTTAGTTGGGTTCGTAATTTTACCCGGACCTTTTAGTTGGGTTCGTATTTTGTACCCGGACTTTTAGTTGGGTTCGTATTTTTTTACCCGGAGTTTTAGTTGGGTTCTAAATGTTACCCGGATTTTTTTGTTTGGTTCGTATTTTTTACCCGGAGTTTTAGTTGGGTTCGTAATTTTACCCGGACTTTTTAGTTGGGTTCGTAATTTTACCCGGAGTTTTAGTTGGGTTCGTAATTTTACCCCGAGTTTTAGTTGGGTTCGTAATTTTACCCGGAGTTTTAGTTGGGTTCGTAATTTTACCCGGAGTTTTAGTTGGGTTCGTAATTTTACCCGTACTTTTTAGTTGGGTTCGTATTTTTTACCCGGACTTTTAGTTGGGTTCGTAATTGTACCCGGAGTTTTAGTTGGGTTCGTAATTTTACCCGGAGTTTTAGTTGAGTTCGTAATTTTACCCGGAGTTTTAGTTGGGTTCGTAATTTTACCCGGACTTTTTAGTTGGGTTCGTATTTTTTACCCGGACTTTTAGTTGGGTTCGTAATTTTACCCGGAGTTTTAGTTGGGTTCGTAATTTTACCCGGAGTTTTAGTTGGGTTCGTAATTTTACCCGGAGTTTTACTTGGGTTCGTAATTTTACCCGGAGTTTTAGTTGGGTTCGTAATTTTACCCGGAGTTTTAGTTGGGTTCGTAATTTTACCCGGACTTTTTAGTTGGGTTCGTACTTTTTACCCGGACTTTTAGTTGGGTTCGTAATTTTACCCGGAGTTTTAGTTGGGTTCGTAATTTTACCCGGAGTTTTAGTTGAGTTCATAATTTTACCCGGAGTTTTAATTGGGTTCGTAATTTTACCCGGACTTTTTAGTTGGGTTCGTAATTTTACCCGGACTTTTTAGTTGGGTTCGTATTTTTTACCCGGAGTTTTAGTTGGGTTCGTAATTTTACCCGGAGTTTTAGTTGGGTTCGTAATTTTACCCGGACATTTTAGTTGGGTTCGTATTTTTTACCCGGACTTTTAGTTGGGTTCGTACTTTTACCCGGAGTTTTTAGTTGGGTTCGTAATTTTACCCGGAGTTTTAGTTGGGTTCGTAATTTTACCCGGACTTTTTAGTTGGGTTCGTATTTTTTACCCGGAGTTTTAGTTGGATTCGTAATTTTACCCGGAGTTTTAGTTGGGTTCGTAATTTTACCCGTAGTTTTAGTTGGGTTCGCAATTTTACCCGGAGTCTTGAGTTAATAGTTGGGTTCGTATTTTTACCCGGACTTTTAGTTGGGTTCGTAATTTTACCCGGAGTTTTAGTTGGGTTCGTAATTTTACCCGGAGTTTTAGTTGGGTTCGTAATTTTACCCGGAGTTTTAGTTGGGTTCGTAATTTTACCCGGAGTTTTACTTGGGTTCGTAATTTTACCCGGAGTTTTACTTGCGTTCGTAATTTTACCCGGAGTTTTACTTTGGTTCGTAATTTTACCCGGAGTTTTAGTTGGGTTCGTAATTTTACCCGGAGTTTTAGTTGGGTTCGTAATTTTACCCGGACTTTTTAGTTGGGTTCGTATTTTTTACCCGGACTTTTAGTTGGGTTCGTAATTTTACCCGGAGTTTTAGTTGGGTTCGTAATTTTACCCGGAGTTTTAGTTGAGTTCGTAATTTTACCCGGAGTTTTAGTTGGGTTCGTAATTTTACCCGGACTTTTTAGTTGGGTTCGTAATTTTACCCGGACTTTTTAGTTGGGTTCGTATTTTTTACCCGGAGTTTTAGTTGGGTTCGTAATTTTACCCGGAGTTTTAGTTGGGTTCGTAATTTTACCCGGACTTTTTAGTTGGGTTCGTATTTTTTACCCGGACTTTTAGTTGGGTTCGTAATTTTACCCGGAGTTTTTAGTTGGTTTCGTAATTTTACCCGGAGTTTTAGTTGGGTTCGTAATTTTACCCGGACTTTTTAATTGGGTTCGAATTTTTTACCCGGACTTTTAGTTGGGTTCATAAATTTACCCGGAGTTTTAGTTGGGTTCGTAATTTTACCCGGACCTTTTAGTTGGGTTCGTATTTTGTACCCGGACTTTTAGTTGGGTTCGTAATTTTACCCGGAGCTTTAGTTGGGTTCGTAATTTTACCCGGAGTTTTAGTTGGGTTCGTAATTTTACCCGGAGTCTTGAGTTACCCGGACTTTTTAGTTGGGTTCGTATTTTTACCCGGACTTTTAGTTGGGTTCGTAATTTTACCCGGAGTTTTAGTTGGGTTCGTAATTTTACCCGGAGTTTTAGTTGGGTTCGTAATATTACCTGGAGTTTTACTTGGGTTCGTAACTTTACCCGGAGTTTTACTTGGGTTCGTAATTTTACCCGGAGTTTTAGTTGGGTTCGTAATTTTACCCGGAGTTTTAGTTGGGTTCGTAATTTTACCCGGACTTTTTAGTTGGGTTCGTATTTTTTACCCGGACTTTTAGTTGGGTTCGTAATTTTACCCGGAGTATTAGTTGGGTTCGTAATTTTACCCGGAGTTTTAGTTGAGTTCATAATTTTACCCGGAGTTTTAGTTGGGTTCGTAATTTTACCCGGACTTTTTAGTTGGGTTCGTAATTTTACCCGGACTTTTTAGTTGGGTTCGTATTTTTTACCCGGAGTTTTATTTGGGTTCGTAATTTTACCCGGAGTTTTAGTTGGGTTCGTAATTTTACCCGGACTTTTTAGTTGGGTTCGTATTTTTACCCGGAGTTTTAGTTACGTTCGTATTTTTACCCGGAGTTTTAGTTGGGTTCGTATTTTTTACCCGGAGTTTTAGTTGGGTTCGTATTTTTACCCGGAGTTTTAGTTGGGTTCGTATTTTTACCCGGAGTTTTAGTTGGGTTCGTATTTTTTACCCGGACTTTTTAGTTGGGTTAGTATTTTTGCCCGGAGTTTAGTTGGGTTCGTATTTTTTTACCCGGAGTTTTAGTTGGGTTCTAAATGTTACCCGGACTTTTTTGTTTGGTTCGTATTTTTTACCCGGAGTTTTACTTGGGTTCGTAATTTTACCCGGAGTTTTAGTTGGGTTCGTAATTTTACCCGGAGTTTTAGTTGGGTTCGTAATTTTACCCGGACTTTTTAGTTGGGTTCGTATTTTTTACCCGGACTTTTAGTTGGGTTCGTAATTTTACCCGGAGTTTTAGTTGGGTTCGTAATTTTACCCGGAGTTTTAGTTGAGTTCGTAATTTTACCCGGAGTTTTAGTTGGGTTCGTAATTTTACCCGGACTTTTTAGTTGGGTTCGTAATTTTAGCCGGACTTTTTAGTTGGGTTCGTATTTTTTACCCGGAGTTTTAGTTGGGTTCGTAATTTTACCCGGAGTTTTAGTTGGGTTCGTAATTTTACCCGGACTTTTTAGTTGGGTTCGTATTTTTTACCCGGACTTTTAGTTGGGTTCGTAATTTTACCCGGAGTTTTTAGTTGGGTTCGTAATTTTACCCGGAGTTTTAGTTGGGTTCGTAATTTTACCCGGACTTTTTAGTTGGGTTCGAATTTTTTACCCGGACTTTTAGTTGGGTTCATAATTTTACCCGGAGTTTTAGTTGGGTTCGTAATTTTACCCGGACCTTTTAGTTGGGTTCGTATTTTGTACCCGGACTTTTAGTTGGGTTCGTAATTTTACCCGGAGTTTTAGTTGGGTTCGTAATTTTACCCGGAGTTTTAGTTGGGTTCGTAATTTTACCCGGAGTCTTGAGTTACCCGGACTTTTTAGTTGGGTTCGTAATTTTACCCGGACTTTTAGTTGGGTTCGTAATTTTACCCGGAGTTTTAGTTGGGTTCGTAATTTTACCTGGAGTTTTACTTGGGTTCGTAACTTTACCCGGAGTTTTACTTGGGTTCGTAATTTTACCCGGAGTTTTAGTTGGGTTCGTAATTTTACCCGGAGTTTTAGTTGGGTTCGTAATTTTACCGGGACTTTTTAGTTGGGTTCGTATTTTTTACCCGGACTTTTAGTTGGGTTCGTAATTTTACCCGGAGTATTAGTTGGGTTCGTAATTTTACCCGGAGTTTTAGTTGAGTTCATAATTTTACCCGGAGTTTTAGTTGGGTTCGTAATTTTACCCGGACTTTTTAGTTGGGTTCGTAATTTTACCCGGACTTTTTAGTTGGGTTCGTATTTTTTACCCGGAGTTTTATTTGGGTTCGTAATTTGACCCGGAGTTTTAGTTGGGTTCGTAATTTTACCCGGACTTTTTAGTTGGGTTCGTATTTTTTACCCGAGCTTTTAGTTGGGTTCGTAATTTTACCCGGAGTTTTAGTTGGGTTCGTATTTTTTACCCGGAGTTTTAGTTGGGTTCGTATTTTTTACCCGGAGTTTTAGTTGGGTTCGTATTTTTACCCGGAGTTTTAGTTGTGTTGGTAATTTTACCCGGAGTTTTAGTTGGGTTCATATTTTTTACCGGACTTTTTAGTTGGGTTCGTATTTTTTACCCGGAGTTTTAGTTGGGTTCGTATTTTTTACCCGGAGTTTTAGTTGGGTTCGTATTTTTACCCGGAGTTTTAGTTGGGTTCGTATTTTTACCCGGAGTTTTAGTTGGGTTCGTAATTTTACCCGGAGTTTTAGTTGGGTTCGTAATTTTACCCGGAGTTTTACTTGGGTTCGTAATTTTACCCGGAGTTTTACTTGGGTTCGTAATTTTACCCGGAGTTTTAGTTGGGTTCGTAATTTTACCCGGAGTTTTAGTTGCGTTCGTAATTTTACTCGGACTTTTTAGTTGGGTTCGTACTTTTTACCCGGACTTTTAGTTGGGTTCGTAATTTTACCCGGAGTTTTAGTTGGGTTCGTAATTTTACCCGGAGTTTTAGTTGAGTTCGTAATTTTACCCGGAGTTTTAATTGGGTTCGTAATTTTACCCGGACTTTTTAGTTGGGTTCGTAATTTTACCCGGACTTTTTAGTTGGGTTCGTATTTTTTACCCGGAGTTTTAGTTGGGTTCGTAATTTTACCCGGAGTTTTAGTTGGGTTCGTAATTTTACCCGGACTTTTTAGTTGGGTTCGTATTTTTTACCCGGACTTTTAGTTGGGTTCGTAATTTTACCCGGAGTTTTTAGTTGGGTTCGTAATTTTACCCGGAGTTTTAGTTGGGTTCGTAATTTTACCCGGACTTTTTAGTTGGGTTCGTATTTTTTACCCGGACTTTTAGTTGGGTTCGTAATTTTACCCGGAGTTTTAGTTGGGTTCGTAATTTTACCCGGAGTTTTAGTTGGGTTCGCAATTTTACCCGGAGTCTTGAGTTAATAGTTGGGTTCGTATTTTTACCCGGACTTTTAGTTGGGTTCGTAATTTTACCCGGAGTTTTAGTTGGGTTCGTAATTTTACCCGGAGTTTTAGTTGGGTTCGTAATTTTACCCGGAGTTTTAGTTGGGTTCGTAATTTTACCCGGAGTTTTATTTGGGTCCGTAATTTTACCCGGAGTTTTACTTGGGTTCGTAATTTTACCCGGAGTTTTACTTGGGTTCGTAATTTTACCCGGAGTTTTAGTTGGGTTCGTAATTTTACCCGGAGTTTTAGTTGGGTTCGTAATTTTACCCGGACTTTTTAGTTGGGTTCGTATTTTTTACCCGGACTTTTAGTTGGGTTCGTAATTTTACCCGGAGTTTTAGTTGGGTTCGTAATTTTACCCGGAGTTTTAGTTGAGTTCGTAATTTTACCCGGAGTTTTAGTTGGGTTCGTAATTTTACCCGGACTTTTTAGTTGGGTTCGTAATTTTACCCGGACTTTTTAGTTGGGTTCGTATTTTTTACCCGGAGTTTTAGTTGGGTTCGTAATTTTACCCGGAGTTTTAGTTGGGTTCGTAATTTTACCCGGACTTTTTAGTTGGGTTCGTATTTTTTACCCGGACTTTTAGTTGGGTTCGTAATTTTACCCGGAGTTTTTAGTTGGGTTCGTAATTTTACCCGGAGTTTTAGTTGGGTTCGTAATTTTACCCGGACTTTTTAGTTGGGTTCGAATTTTTTACCCGGACTTTTAGTTGGGTTCATAATTTTACCCGGAGTTTTAGTTGGGTTCGTAATTTTACCCGGACCTTTTAGTTGGGTTCGTATTTTGTACCCGGACTTTTAGTTGGGTTCGTAATTTTACCCGGAGTTTTAGTTGGGTTCGTAATTTTACCCAGAGTTTTAGTTGGGTTCGTAATTTTACCCGGAGTCTTGAGTTACCCGGACTTTTTAGTTGGGTTCGTATTTTTACCCGGACTTTTAGTTGGGTTCGTAATTTTACCCGGAGTTTTAGTTGGGTTCGTAATTTTACCCGGAGTTTTAGTTGGGTTCGTAATATTACCTGGAGTTTTACTTGGGTTCGTAACTTTACCCGGAGTTTTACTTGGGTTCGTAATTTTACCCGGAGTTTTAGTTGGGTTCGTAATTTTACCCGGAGTTTTAGTTGGGTTCGTAATTTTACCCGGACTTTTTAGTTGGGTTCGTATTTTTTACCCGGACTTTTAGTTGGGTTCGTAATTTTACCCGGAGTATTAGTTGGGTTCGTAATTTTACCCGGAGTTTTAGTTGAGTTCATAATTTTACCCGGAGTTTTAGTTGGGTTCGTAATTTTACCCGGACTTTTTAGTTGGGTTCGTAATTTTACCCGGACTTTTTAGTTGGGTTCGTATTTTTTACCCGGAGTTTTATTTGGGTTCGTAATTTTACCCGGAGTTTTAGTTGGGTTCGTATTTTTACCCGGACTTTTTAGTTGGGTTCGTATTTTTAACCGGAGTTTTAGTTACGTTCGTATTTTTAACCGGAGTTTTAGTTGGGTTCGTATTTTTTACCCGGAGTTTTAGTTGGGTTCGTATTTTTACCCGGAGTTTTAGTTGGGTTCGTATTTTTACCCGGAGTTTTAGTTGGGTTCGTATTTTTTACCCGGACTTTTTAGTTGGGTTAGTATTTTTGCCCGGAGTTTAGTTGGGTTCGTATTTTTTTACCCGGAGTTTTAGTTGGGTTCTAAATGTTACCCGGACTTTTTTGTTTGGTTCGTATTTTTTACCCGGAGTTTTAGTTGGGTTCGTAATTTTATCCGGACTTTTTAGTTGGGTTCGTAATTTTACCCGGAGTTTTAGTTGGGTTCGTAATTTTACCCCGAGTTTTAGTTGGGTTCGTAATTTTACCCGGAGTTTTAGTTGGGTTCGTAATTTTACCCGGAGTTTTAGTTGGGTTCGTAATTTTACCCGGACTTTTTAGTTGGGTTCGTATTTTTTACCCGGACTTTTAGTTGGGTTCGAATTTTTTACCCGGACTTTTAGTTGGGTTCATAATTTTACCCGGAGTTTTAGTTGGGTTCGTAATTTTACCCGGACCTTTTAGTTGGGTTCGTATTTTGTACCCGGACTTTTAGTTGGGTTCGTAATTTTACCCGGAGTTTTAGTTGGGTTCGTAATTTTACCCGGAGTTTTAGTTGGGTTCGTAATTTTACCCGGAGTCTTGAGTTACCCGGACTTTTTAGTTGGGTTCGTATTTTTACCCGGACTTTTAGTTGGGTTCGTAATTTTACCCGGAGTTTTAGTTGGGTTCGTAATTTTACCTGGAGTTTTACTTGGGTTCGTAACTTTACCCGGAGTTTTACTTGGGTTCGTAATTTTACCCGGAGTTTTAGTTGGGTTCGTAATTTTACCCGGAGTTTTAGTTGGGTTCGTAATTTTACCGGGACTTTTTAGTTGGGTTCGTATTTTTTACCCGGACTTTTAGTTGGGTTCGTAATTTTACCCGGAGTATTAGTTGGGTTCGTAATTTTACCCGGAGTTTTAGTTGAGTTCATAATTTTACCCGGAGTTTTAGTTGGGTTCGTAATTTTACCCGGACTTTTTAGTTGGGTTCGTAATTTTACCCGGACTTTTTAGTTGGGTTCGTATTTTTTACCCGGAGTTTTATTTGGGTTCGTAATTTTACCCGGAGTTTTAGTTGGGTTCGTAATTTTACCCGGACTTTTTAGTTGGGTTCGTATTTTTTACCCGAGCTTTTAGTTGGGTTCGTAATTTTACCCGGAGTTTTAGTTGGGTTCGTATTTTTTACCCGGAGTTTTAGTTGGGTTCGTATTTTTTACCCGGAGTTTTAGTTGGGTTCGTATTTTTACCCGGAGTTTTAGTTGTGTTGGTAATTTTACCCGGAGTTTTAGTTGGGTTCATATTTTTTACCGGACTTTTTAGTTGGGTTCGTATTTTTTACCCGGAGTTTTAGTTGGGTTCGTATTTTTTACCCGGAGTTTTAGTTGGGTTCGTATTTTTACCCGGAGTTTTAGTTGAGTTCGTATTTTTACCCGGAGTTTTAGTTGGGTTCGTAATTTTACCCGGAGTTTTAGTTGGGTTCGTAATTTTACCCGTAGTTTTAGTTGGGTTCGTAATTTTAGCCGGGGTTTTAGTTGGGTTCGTAATTTTACCCGGAGTTTTACTTGGGTTCGTAATTTTACCCGGTGTTTTACTTGGGTTCGTAATTTTACCCGGAGTTTTACTTGGGTTCGTAATTTTACCCGGAGTTTTAGTTGGGTTCGTAATTTTACCCGGAGTTTTAGTTGCGTTCGTAATTTTACCCGGACTTGTTAGTTGGGTTCGTACTTTTTACCCGGACTTTTAGTTGGGTTCGTAATTTTACCCGGAGTTTTAGTTGGGTTCGTAATTTTACCCGGAGTTTTAGTTGAGTTCGTAATTTTACCCGGAGTTTTAATTGGGTTCGTAATTTTACCCGGACTTTTTAGTTGGGTTCGTAATTTTACCCGGACTTTTTAGTTGGGTTCGTATTTTTTACCCGGAGTTTTAGTTGGGTTCGTAATTTTACCCGGAGTTTTAGATGGGTTCGTAATTTTACCCGGACTTTTTAGTTGGGTTCGTATTTTTTACCCGGACTTTTAGTTGGGTTCGTAATTTTACCCGGAGTTTTTAGTTGGGTTCGTAATTTTACCCGGAGTTTTAGTTGGGTTCGTAATTTTACCCGGACTTTTTAGTTGGGTTCGTATTTTTTACCCGGACTTTTAGTTGGGTTCGTAATTTTACCCGGAGTTTTAGTTGGGTTCGTAATTTTACCCGGAGTTTTAGTTGGGTTCGCAATTTTACCCGGAGTCTTGAGTTAATAGTTGGGTTCGTATTTTTACCCGGACTTTTAGTTGGGTTCGTAATTTTACCCGGAGTTTTAGTTGGGTTCGTAATTTTACCCGGAGTTTTAGTTGGGTTCGTAATTTTACCCGGAGTTTTAGTTGGGTTCGTAATTTTACCCGGAGTTTTACTTGGGTTCGTAATTTTACCCGGAGTTTTACTTGGGTTCGTAATTTTACCCGGAGTTTTACTTGGGTTCGTAATTTTACCCGGAGTTTTAGTTGGGTTCGTAATTTTACCCGGAGTTTTAGTTGGGTTCGTAATTTTACCCGGAGTTTTAGTTGAGTTCATAATTTTACCCGGAGTTTTAGTTGGGTTCGTAATTTTACCCGGACTTTTTAGTTGGGTTCGTAATTTTACCCGGACTTTTTAGTTGGGTTCGTATTTTTTACCCGGAGTTTTATTTGGGTTCGTAATTTGACCCGGAGTTTTAGTTGGGTTCGTAATTTTACCCGGACTTTTTAGTTGGGTTCGTATTTTTTACCCGAGCTTTTAGTTGGGTTCGTAATTTTACCCGGAGTTTTAGTTGGGTTCGTATTTTTTACCCGGAGTTTTAGTTGGGTTCGTATTTTTTACCCGGAGTTTTAGTTGGGTTCGTATTTTTACCCGGAGTTTTAGTTGTGTTGGTAATTTTACCCGGAGTTTTAGTTGGGTTCATATTTTTTACCGGACTTTTTAGTTGGGTTCGTATTTTTTACCCGGAGTTTTAGTTGGGTTCGTATTTTTTACCCGGAGTTTTAGTTGGGTTCGTAATTTTACCCGGACTTTTTAGTTGGGTTCGTTTTTTTTACCCGGACTTTTAGTTGGGTTCGTAATTTTACCCGGAGTTTTAGTTGGGTTCGTAATTTTACCCGGAGTTTTAGTTGGGTTCGCAATTTTACCCGGAGTCTTGAGTTAATAGTTGGGTTCGTATTTTTACCCGGACTTTTAGTTGGGTTCGTAATTTTACCCGGAGTTTTAGTTGGGTTCGTAATTTTACCCGGAGTTTTAGTTGGGTTCGTAATTTTACCCGGAGTTTTAGTTGGGTTCGTAATTTTACCCGGAGTTTTACTTGGGTCCGTAATTTTACCCGGAGTTTTACTTGGGTTCGTAATTTTACCCGGAGTTTTACTTGGGTTCGTAATTTTACCCGGAGTTTTAGTTGGGTTCGTAATTTTACCCGGAGTTTTACTTGGGTTCGTAATTTTACCCGGAGTTTTACTTGGGTTCGTAATTTTACCCGGAGTTTTAGTTGGGTTCGTAATTTTACCCGGAGTTTTAGTTGGGTTCGTAATTTTACCCGGAGTTTTAGTTGAGTTCATAATTTTACCCGGAGTTTTAGTTGGGTTCGTAATTTTACCCGGACTTTTTAGTTGGGTTCGTAATTTTACCCGGACTTTTTAGTTGGGTTCGTATTTTTTACCCGGAGTTTTATTTGGGTTCGTAATTTGACCCGGAGTTTTAGTTGGGTTCGTAATTTTACCCGGACTTTTTAGTTGGGTTCGTATTTTTTACCCGAGCTTTTAGTTGGGTTCGTAATTTTACCCGGAGTTTTAGTTGGGTTCGTATTTTTTACCCGGAGTTTTAGTTGGGTTCGTATTTTTTACCCGGAGTTTTAGTTGGGTTCGTATTTTTACCCGGAGTTTTAGTTGTGTTGGTAATTTTACCCGGAGTTTTAGTTGGGTTCATATTTTTTACCGGACTTTTTAGTTGGGTTCGTATTTTTTACCCGGAGTTTTAGTTGGGTTCGTATTTTTTACCCGGAGTTTTAGTTGGGTTCGTATTTTTACCCGGAGTTTTAGTTGGGTTCGTATTTTTACCCGGAGTTTTAGTTGGGTTCGTAATTTTACCCGGAGTTTTAGTTGGGTTCGTAATTTTACCCGGAGTTTTACTTGGGTTCGTAATTTTACCCGGAGTTTTACTTGGGTTCGTAATTTTACCCGGAGTTTTACTTGGGTTCGTAATTTTACCCGGAGTTTTAGTTGGGTTCGTAATTTTACCCGGAGTTTTAGTTGCGTTCGTAATTTTACCCGGACTTTTTAGTTGGGTTCGTACTTTTTACCCGGACTTTTAGTTGGGTTCGTAATTTTACCCGGAGTTTTAGTTGGGTTCGTAATTTTACCCGGAGTTTTAGTTGAGTTCGTAATTTTACCCGGAGTATTAATTGGGTTCGTAATTTTACCCGGACTTTTTAGTTGGGTTCGTAATTTTACCCGGACTTTTTAGTTGGGTTCGTATTTTTTACCCGGAGTTTTAGTTGGGTTCGTAATTTTACCCGGAGTTTTAGTTGGGTTCGTAATTTTACCCGGACTTTTTAGTTGGGTTCGTATTTTTTACCCGGACTTTTAGTTGGGTTCGTAATTTTACCCGGAGTTTTTAGTTGGGTTCGTAATTTTACCCGGAGTTTTAGTTGGGTTCGTAATTTTACCCGGACTTTTTAGTTGGGTTCGTATTTTTTACCCGGACTTTTAGTTGGGTTCGTAATTTTACCCGGAGTTTTAGTTGGGTTCGTAATTTTACCCGGAGTTTTAGTTGGGTTCGCAATTTTACCCGGAGTCTTGAGTTAATAGTTGGGTTCGTATTTTTACCCGGACTTTTAGTTGGGTTCGTAATTTTACCCGGAGTTTTAGTTGGGTTCGTAATTTTACCCGGAGTTTTAGTTGGGTTCGTAATTTTACCCGGAGTTTTAGTTGGGTTCGTAATTTTACCCGGAGTTTTACTTGGGTCCGTAATTTTACCCGGAGTTTTACTTGGGTTCGTAATTTTACCCGGAGTTTTACTTGGGTTCGTAATTTTACCCGGAGTTTTAGTTGGGTTCGTAATTTTACCCGGAGTTTTACTTGGGTTCGTAATTTTACCCGGAGTTTTACTTGGGTTCGTAATTTTACCCGGAGTTTTAGTTGGGTTCGTAATTTTACCCGGAGTTTTAGTTGGGTTCGTAATTTTACCCGGAGTTTTAGTTGAGTTCATAATTTTACCCGGAGTTTTAGTTGGGTTCGTAATTTTACCCGGACTTTTTAGTTGGGTTCGTAATTTTACCCGGACTTTTTAGTTGGGTTCGTATTTTTTACCCGGAGTTTTATTTGGGTTCGTAATTTGACCCGGAGTTTTAGTTGGGTTCGTAATTTTACCCGGACTTTTTAGTTGGGTTCGTATTTTTTACCCGAGCTTTTAGTTGGGTTCGTAATTTTACCCGGAGTTTTAGTTGGGTTCGTATTTTTTACCCGGAGTTTTAGTTGGGTTCGTATTTTTTACCCGGAGTTTTAGTTGGGTTCGTATTTTTACCCGGAGTTTTAGTTGTGTTGGTAATTTTACCCGGAGTTTTAGTTGGGTTCATATTTTTTACCGGACTTTTTAGTTGGGTTCGTATTTTTTACCCGGAGTTTTAGTTGGGTTCGTATTTTTTACCCGGAGTTTTAGTTGGGTTCGTATTTTTACCCGGAGTTTTAGTTGGGTTCGTATTTTTACCCGGAGTTTTAGTTGGGTTCGTAATTTTACCCGGAGTTTTAGTTGGGTTCGTAATTTTACCCGGAGTTTTACTTGGGTTCGTAATTTTACCCGGAGTTTTACTTGGGTTCGTAATTTTACCCGGAGTTTTACTTGGGTTCGTAATTTTACCCGGAGTTTTAGTTGGGTTCGTAATTTTACCCGGAGTTTTAGTTGCGTTCGTAATTTTACCCGGACTTTTTAGTTGGGTTCGTACTTTTTACCCGGACTTTTAGTTGGGTTCGTAATTTTACCCGGAGTTTTAGTTGGGTTCGTAATTTTACCCGGAGTTTTAGTTGAGTTCGTAATTTTACCCGGAGTTTTAATTGGGTTCGTAATTTTACCCGGACTTTTTAGTTGGGTTCGTAATTTTACCCGGACTTTTTAGTTGGGTTCGTATTTTTTACCCGGAGTTTTAGTTGGGTTCGTAATTTTACCCGGAGTTTTAGTTGGGTTCGTAATTTTACCCGGACTTTTTAGTTGGGTTCGTATTTTTTACCCGGACTTTTAGTTGGGTTCGTAATTTTACCCGGAGTTTTTAGTTGGGTTCGTAATTTTACCCGGAGTTTTAGTTGGGTTCGTAATTTTACCCGGACTTTTTAGTTGGGTTCGTATTTTTTACCCGGACTTTTAGTTGGGTTCGTAATTTTACCCGGAGTTTTAGTTGGGTTCGTAATTTTACCCGGAGTTTTAGTTGGGTTCGTAATTTTACCCGGAGTCTTGAGTTAATAGTTGGGTTCGTATTTTTACCCGGACTTTTTGTTGGGTTCGTAATTTTACCCGGAGTTTTAGTTGGGTTCGTAATTTTACCCGGAGTTTTAGTTGGGTTCGTAATTTTACCCGGAGTTTTAGTTGGGTTCGTAATTTTACCCGGAGTTTTACTTGGGTCCGTAATTTTACTCGGAGTTTTACTTGGGTTCGTAATTTTACCCGGAGTTTTACTTGGGTTCGTAATTTTACCCGGAGTTTTAGTTGGGTTCGTAATTTTACCCGGAGTTTTAGTTGGGTTCGTAATTTTACCCGGACTTTTTAGTTGGGTTCGTATTTTTTACCCGGACTTTTAGTTGGGTTCGTAATTTTACCCGGAGTTTTAGTTGGGTTCGTAATTTTACCCGGAGTTTTAGTTGAGTTCGTAATTTTACCCGGAGTTTTAGTTGGGTTCGTAATTTTACCCGGACTTTTTAGTTGGGTTCGTAATTTTACCCGGACTTTTTAGTTGGGTTCGTATTTTTTACCCGGAGTTTTAGTTGGGTTCGTAATTTTACCCGGAGTTTTAGTTGGGTTCGTAATTTTACCCGGACTTTTTAGTTGGGTTCGTATTTTTTACCCGGACTTTTAGTTGGGTTCGTAATTTTACCCGGAGTTTTTAGTTGGGTTCGTAATTTTACCCGGAGTTTTAGTTGGGTTCGTAATTTTACCCGGACTTTTTAGTTGGGTTCGAATTTTTTACCCGGACTTTTAGTTGGGTTCATAATTTTACCCGGAGTTTTAGTTGGGTTCGTAATTTTACCCGGACCTTTTAGTTGGGTTCGTATTTTGTACCCGGACTTTTAGTTGGGTTCGTAATTTTACCCGGAGTTTTAGTTGGGTTCGTAATTTTACCCAGAGTTTTAGTTGGGTTCGTAATTTTACCCGGACTTTTTAGTTGGGTTCGTATTTTTACCCGGACTTTTAGTTGGGTTCGTAATTTTACCCGGAGTTTTAGTTGGGTTCGTAATTTTACCCGGAGTTTTAGTTGGGTTCGTAATATTACCTGGAGTTTTACTTGGGTTCGTAACTTTACCCGGAGTTTTACTTGGGTTCGTAATTTTACCCGGAGTTTTAGTTGGGTTCGTAATTTTACCCGGAGTTTTAGTTGGGTTCGTAATTTTACCCGGACTTTTTAGTTGGGTTCGTATTTTTTACCCGGACTTTTAGTTGGGTTCGTAATTTTACCCGGAGTATTAGTTGGGTTCGTAATTTTACCCGGAGTTTTAGTTGAGTTCATAATTTTACCCGGAGTTTTAGTTGGGTTCGTAATTTTACCCGGACTTTTTAGTTGGGTTCGTAATTTTACCCGGACTTTTTAGTTGGGTTCGTATTTTTTACCCGGAGTTTTATTTGGGTTCGTAATTTTACCCGGAGTTTTAGTTGGGTTCGTATTTTTACCCGGACTTTTTAGTTGGGTTCGTATTTTTACCCGGAGTTTTAGTTACGTTCGTATTTTTACCCGGAGTTTTAGTTGGGTTCGTATTTTTTACCCGGAGTTTTAGTTGGGTTCGTATTTTTACCCGGAGTTTTAGTTGGGTTCGTATTTTTTACCCGGACTTTTTAGTTGGGTTAGTATTTTTGCCCGGAGTTTAGTTGGGTTCGTATTTTTTTACCCGGAGTTTTAGTTGGGTTCTAAATGTTACCCGGACTTTTTTGTTTGGTTCGTATTTTTTACCCGGAGTTTTAGTTGGGTTCGTAATTTTATCCGGACTTTTTAGTTGGGTTCGTAATTTTACCCGGAGTTTTAGTTGGGTTCGTAATTTTACCCCGAGTTTTAGTTGGGTTCGTAATTTTACCCGGAGTTTTAGTTGGGTTCGTAATTTTACCCGGAGTTTTAGTTGGGTTCGTAATTTTACCCGGACTTTTTAGTTGGGTTCGTATTTTTTACCCGGACTTTTAGTTGGGTTCGAATTTTTTACCCGGACTTTTAGTTGGGTTCATAATTTTACCCGGAGTTTTAGTTGGGTTCGTAATTTTACCCGGACCTTTTAGTTGGGTTCGTATTTTGTACCCGGACTTTTAGTTGGGTTCGTAATTTTACCCGGAGTTTTAGTTGGGTTCGTAATTTTACCCGGAGTTTTAGTTGGGTTCGTAATTTTACCCGGAGTCTTGAGTTACCCGGACTTTTTAGTTGGGTTCGTATTTTTACCCGGACTTTTAGTTGGGTTCGTAATTTTACCCGGAGTTTTAGTTGGGTTCGTAATTTTACCTGGAGTTTTACTTGGGTTCGTAACTTTACCCGGAGTTTTACTTGGGTTCGTAATTTTACCCGGAGTTTTAGTTGGGTTCGTAATTTTACCCGGAGTTTTAGTTGGGTTCGTAATTTTACCGGGACTTTTTAGTTGGGTTCGTATTTTTTACCCGGACTTTTAGTTGGGATCGTAATTTTACCCGGAGTATTAGTTGGGTTCGTAATTTTACCCGGAGTTTTAGTTGAGTTCATAATTTTACCCGGAGTTTTAGTTGGGTTCGTAATTTTACCCGGACTTTTTAGTTGGGTTCGTAATTTTACCCGGACTTTTTAGTTGGGTTCGTATTTTTTACCCGGAGTTTTATTTGGGTTCGTAATTTTACCCGGAGTTTTAGTTGGGTTCGTAATTTTACCCGGACTTTTTAGTTGGGTTCGTATTTTTTACCCGAGCTTTTAGTTGGGTTCGTAATTATACCCGGAGTTTTAGTTGGGTTCGTATTTTTTACCCGGAGTTTTAGTTGGGTTCGTATTTTTTACCCGGAGTTTTAGTTGGGTTCGTATTTTTACCCGGAGTTTTAGTTGTGTTGGTAATTTTACCCGGAGTTTTAGTTGGGTTCATATTTTTTACCGGACTTTTTAGTTGGGTTCGTATTTTTTACCCGGAGTTTTAGTTGGGTTCGTATTTTTTACCCGGAGTTTTAGTTGGGTTCGTATTTTTACCCGGAGTTTTAGTTGGGTTCGTATTTTTACCCGGAGTTTTAGTTGGGTTCGTAATTTTACCCGGAGTTTTAGTTGGGTTCGTAATTTTACCCGGAGTTTTAGTTGGGTTCGTAATTTTACCCGGGTTTTAGTTGGGTTCGTAATTTTACCCGGAGTTTTACTTGGGTTCGTAATTTTACCCGGTGTTTTACTTGGGTTCGTAATTTTACCCGGAGTTTTACTTGGGTTCGTAATTTTACCCGGAGTTTTAGTTGGGTTCGTAATTTTACCCGGAGTTTTAGTTGCGTTCGTAATTTTACCCGGACTTTTTAGTTGGGTTCGTACTTTTTACCCGGACTTTTAGTTGGGTTCGTAATTTTACCCGGAGTTTTAGTTGGGTTCGTAATTTTACCCGGAGTTTTAGTTGAGTTCGTAATTTTACCCGGAGTTTTAATTGGGTTCGTAATTTTACCCGGACTTTTTAGTTGGGTTCGTAATTTTACCCGGACTTTTTAGTTGGGTTCGTATTTTTTACCCGGAGTTTTAGTTGGGTTCGTAATTTTACCCGGAGTTTTAGATGGGTTCGTAATTTTACACGGACTTTTTAGTTGGGTTCGTATTTTTTACCCGGACTTTTAGTTGGGTTTGTAATTTTACGCGGAGTTTTTAGTTGGGTTCGTAATTTTACCCGGAGTTTTAGTTGGGTTCGTAATTTTACCCGGACTTTTTAGTTGGGTTCGTATTTTTTACCCGGACTTTTAGTTGGGTTCGTAATTTTATCCGGAGTTTTAGTTGGGTTCGTAATTTTACCCGGAGTTTTAGTTGGGTTCGCAATTTTACCCGGAGTCTTGAGTTAATAGTTGGGTTCGTATTTTTACCCGGACTTTTAGTTGGGTTCGTAATTTTACCCGGAGTTTTAGTTGGGTTCGTAATTTTACCCGGAGTTTTAGTTGGGTTCGTAATTTTACCCGGAGTTTTAGTTGGGTTCGTAATTTTACCCGGAGTTTTACTTGGGTTCGTAATTTTACCCGGAGTTTTACTTGGGTTCGTAATTTTACCCGGAGTTTTACTTGGGTTCGTAATTTTACCCGGAGTTTTAGTTGGGTTCGTAATTTTACCCGGAGTTTTAGTTGGGTTCGTAATTTTACCCGGACTTTTTAGTTGGGTTCGTATTTTTTACCCGGACTATTAGTTGGGTTCGTAATTTTACCCGGAGTTTTAATTGAGTTCGTAATTTTACCCAGAGTTTTAGTTGGGTTCGTAATTTTACCCGGACTTTTTAGTTGGGTTCGTAATTTTACCCGGACTTTTTAGTTGGGTTCGTATTTTTTACCCGGAGTTTTAGTTGGGTTCGTAATTTTACCCGGAGTTTTAGTTGGGTTCGTAATTTTACCCGGAGTTTTTAGTTGGGTTCGTATTTTTTACCCGGACTTTTAGTTGGGTTCGTAATTTTACCCGGAGTTTTAGTTGGGTTCGTAATTTTACCCGGAGTTTTAGTTGGGTTCGTAATTTTACCCAGAGTTTTAGTTGGGTTCGTAATTTTACCCGGAGTCTTGAGTTACCCGGACTTTTTAGTTGGGTTCGTATTTTTACCCGGACTTTTAGTTGGGTTCGTAATTTTACCCGGAGTTTTAGTTGGGTTCGTAATTTTACCCGGAGTTTTAGTTGGGTTCGTAATATTACCTGGAGTTTTACTTGGGTTCGTAACTTTATACGGAGTTTTACTTGGGTTCGTAATTTTACCCGGAGTTTTAGTTGGGTTCGTAATTTTACCCGGAGTTTTAGTTGGGTTCGTAATTTTACCCGGACTTTTTAGTTGGGTTCGTATTTTTTACCCGGACTTTTAGTTGGGTTCGTAATTTTACCCGGAGTATTAGTTGGGTTCGTAATTTTACCCGGAGTTTTAGTTGAGTTCATAATTTTACCCGGAGTTTTAGTTGGGTTCGTAATTTTACCCGGACTTTTTAGTTGGGTTCGTAATTTTACCCGGACTTTTTAGTTGGGTTCGTATTTTTTACCCGGAGTTTTATTTGGGTTCGTAATTTTACCCGGAGTTTTAGTTGGGTTCGTATTTTTACCCGGACTTTTTAGTTGGGTTCGTATTTTTACCCGGAGTTTTAGTTACGTTCGTATTTTTACCCGGAGTTTTAGTTGGGTTCGTATTTTTTACCCGGAGTTTTAGTTGGGTTCGTATTTTTAACCGAGTTTTAGTTGGGTTCGTATTTTTACCCGGAGGTTAGGTTACCGGTTAGGTTAGGTACCATGACCATGGTATCGGTTAACCATGATACCGGTCGGTACCTAACCTAACCGGTATATGCGGAGGTGAGGTGGTTGGGAGGCTAAAGAAAATATTGCCTTTTCCATTTCAAAGGTGACCCAGGTTGGTTTACATAACAACCAGCTTTCTACACCTATTGACTACCTATATAAAGGCCCAGTATCACGATAACCGCATCGCCAAATGCCTGCACTAACAATTGGTAAGTAGTTTTTCTTTCGCTCTTAATGTTTTAACTTATTTTAATTTTAGTACAAGAAAGAAGCTGTATGATTTCGACTATCGGCTCTATTCAATACCAGGATTCTACTTCTCATCGTTTAGTTTGTGAACACTGCTATTACATCAACGAAAATCAAATTCCTTTTCAATTTGAGCCTTTCAATTTTGAAATTCATAACATTAATATTTCAAAGTTCGTCGTTGAGTTTTATCCTTCCTGTAATTTTTGCAAAGCAAATCTAATTCTTATTATTCCTCATCAAATTTGTGAAGACCATTAATTACGTAATGCAATCCTTCATCGTATTAGCTTCGTTAATATGGAACACTCCAATGACGTTTTACAACTGTTTCACGAAATTTTTGAAGACGAACCCGAATTTGCCGAACACCCTGCAACTGGATCAACTGGAGGAGCAGGCGAAGACAATTCTATTTATACTAATGACTCTATACAGCAACACCAACGAGATACCTACCTGGACCAGCTTCTTAAGTCAATGCCAAGACGATACCTTCTCCATGATATTATTGCAGGAGGAGAAAACTCAATTTCTGAAATTACTCAAAAATTACTACGACGTTTCCGGGAAGGATATACCGGACGGATTTTTTGGGTGTCTAAACATCCAACAGACGGCTGGGACCACGTCCACGTCCTCCACGACTGCTCCTACACCAACAAATGGTGCAGATGCACAATACTCCATTCGCTCCCTGTTAAGCGGCGCACCTCTAGATCAATCCAATTGGCCGCAGAATGTTCCAGACTGTGGTGGAACAATATTGCAAAATATTTCCACAAACCGCCCAGACAAAATATTATCATGCACGTTGCCGACCCATTCTGGAGATCTCTTAGTTCAGATCAAACTTACGCCTTGTTCGGTCCTACGAGATCCGACGATAGAACAGAATCAACAATGGATGCATGTGTTGAAGGTATTTAAATTCACTATTCCAACTAACTCAATCTACAAATATTCTCCACAGGATTACAAGTTTGTGATTCACGAACATCCCCAGAACGAACGAGCACAGAGAACACTGGAACTTCTGGCCTTAGTGGAACGAGAGATAACAACCGATCCGGAGTCCAAAAAAGAAATAAAGCCACGAAGATCTTGGCCTTCTTCAACAAATTCCCGACATCGCCCATACTAAGTATTGTTAAAACAAAACAATGGCTATCTTCCGAATTTGGTGTCCTCGGACGTAGTAACGACACTTTCAAAATCTGTTGCGATCAATTTCAACGACAAATTTGTCATTATTCTTTTCAAGATTTTATTAATTTATACAATTCCAGTACTCCACTATTTGGTGCTCTCAGCGGAAATATTGAAGACGAATATTACTCCCGCGAAGAATCTTTTACAAAATTACAAGAATTTCTACTGTATCAATTCGATAACATCGATAACGTTAAAGATTTTCTTGAAATCATATACTTACATCTTAATAAACAAACGGGAAAACGAAACTGTATCTGTATTATAGGTCCACCAAATAGTGGAAAAACTTATTTCGTAAATATCATTTCTAATTTTCTATTAAGCAAAGGACAAATTCGTAATTTTAATAAATTTGATAATTTTCCATTAAACGATTGCATTGATAAACGCATATTAATATGGGATGAACCTAATTTTGAACGTGGTTCTCTAGAAACAATTAAATTGTTATTCAGTGGTGATAAATGTCCAGCCAATGTCAAATACGAAAGTCAAGTTCAAATTGATCGCACACCTATTTACGTAACTTGTAATTCCGATGTATTTCCATCAAACCCAGAATTTAACTGTAGAATGTATAGATATCACTGGAAATCTTTTAATGTAGGATCTACTACTATTAAACAAATACATCCGTTAAGCTTATATGACTTAATTAATAATTTTGGAATAATAAATACTACAACATATTTACTTTATTTTTATTACATCTTCCTACTCACCCATACATTTAACATATTACTATAAGTACTATTCCTAAAATGTTCATTTCTAATTTCCATAGTATTAAAAGATCTTTGAATAAATTCAATTGTATTATCACCAATTAATTGATTACTTATAATAAACGGAACACGATCACTCTGTTCAAATAACACTCCATTTGTTAAATGAGTTACTACATACGGACCAGTTTAGTTGGGTTCGTATTTTTTACCCGGACTTTTTAGTTGGGTTAGTATTTTTGCCCGGAGTTTAGTTGGGTTCGTATTTTTTTACCCGGAGTTTTAGTTGGGTTCTAAATGTTACCCGGACTTTTTTGTTTGATTCGTATTTTTTACCCGGAGTTTTAGTTGGGTTCGTAATTTTATCCGGACTTTTTAGTTGGGTTCGTAATTTTACCCGGAGTTTTAGTTGGGTTCGTAATTTTACCCCGAGTTTTAGTTGGGTTCGTAATTTTACCCGGAGTTTTAGTTGGGTTCGTAATTTTACCCGGAGTTTTAGTTGGGTTCGTAATTTTACCCGGACTTTTTAGTTGGGTTCGTATTTTTTACCCGGACTTTTAGTTGGGTTCGAATTTTTTACCCGGACTTTTAGTTGGGTTCATAATTTTACCCGGAGTTTTAGTTGGGTTCGTAATTTTACCCGGACCTTTTAGTTGGGTTCGTATTTTGTACCCGGACTTTTAGTTGGGTTCGTAATTTTACCCGGAGTTTTAGTTGGGTTCGTAATTTTACCCGGAGTTTTAGTTGGGTTCGTAATTTTACCCGGAGTCTTGAGTTACCCGGACTTTTTAGTTGGGTTCGTATTTTTACCCGGACTTTTAGTTGGGTTCGTAATTTTACCCGGAGTTTTAGTTGGGTTCGTAATTTTACCTGGAGTTTTACTTGGGTTCGTAACTTTACCCGGAGTTTTACTTGGGTTCGTAATTTTACCCGGAGTTTTAGTTGGGTTCGTAATTTTACCCGGAGTTTTAGTTGGGTTCGTAATTTTACCGGGAGTTTTTAGTTGGGTTCGTATTTTTTACCCGGACTTTTAGTTGGGTTCGTAATTTTACCCGGAGTATTAGTTGGGTTCGTAATTTTACCCGGAGTTTTAGTTGAGTTCATAATTTTACCCGGAGTTTTAGTTGGGTTCGTAATTTTACCCGGACTTTTTAGTTGGGTTCGTAATTTTACCCGGACTTTTTAGTTGGGTTCGTATTTTTTACCCGGAGTTTTATTTGGGTTCGTAATTTTACCCGGAGTTTTAGTTGGGTTCGTAATTTTACCCGGACTTTTTAGTTGGGTTCGTATTTTTTACCCGAGCTTTTAGTTGGGTTCGTAATTTTACCCGGAGTTTTAGTTGGGTTCGTATTTTTTACCCGGAGTTTTAGTTGGGTTAGTATTTTTTACCCGGAGTTTTAGTTGGGTTCGTATTTTTACCCGGAGTTTTAGTTGTGTTGGTAATTTTACCCGGAGTTTTAGTTGGGTTCATATTTTTTACCGGACTTTTTAGTTGGGTTCGTATTTTTTACCCGGAGTTTTAGTTGGGTTCGTATTTTTTACCCGGAGTTTTAGTTGGGTTCGTATTTTTACCCGGAGTTTTAGTTGGGTTCGTATTTTTACCCGGAGTTTTAGTTGGGTTCGTAATTTTACCCGGAGTTTTAGTTGGGTTCGTAATTTTACCCGGAGTTTTAGTTGGGTTCGTAATTTTACCCGGGGTTTTAGTTGGGTTCGTAATTTTACCCGGAGTTTTACTTGGGTTCGTAATTTTACCCGGTGTTTTACTTGGGTTCGTAATTTTACCCGGAGTTTTACTTGGGTTCGTAATTTTACCCGGAGTTTTAGTTGGGTTCGTAATTTTACCCGGAGTTTTAGTTGCGTTCGTAATTTTACCCGGACTTTTTAGTTGGGTTCGTACTTTTTACCCGGACTTTTAGTTGGGTTCGTAATTTTACCCGGAGTTTTAGTTGGGTTCGTAATTTTACCCGGAGTTTTAGTTGAGTTCGTAATTTTACCCGGAGTTTTAATTGGGTTCGTAATTTTACCCGGACTTTTTAGTTGGGTTCGTAATTTTACCCGGACTTTTTAGTTGGGTTCGTATTTTTTACCCGGAGTTTTAGTTGGGTTCGTAATTTTACCCGGAGTTTTAGATGGGTTCGTAATTTTACCCGGACTTTTTAGTTGGGTTCGTATTTTTTACCCGGACTTTTAGTTGGGTTCGTAATTTTACCCGGAGTTTTTAGTTGGGTTCGTAATTTTACCCGGAGTTTTAGTTGGGTTCGTAATTTTACCCGGACTTTTTAGTTGGGTTCGTATTTTTTACCCGGACTTTTAGTTGGGTTCGTAATTTTACCCGGAGTTTTAGTTGGGTTCGTAATTTTACCCGGAGTTTTAGTTGGGTTCGCAATTTTACCCGGAGTCTTGAGTTAATAGTTGGGTTCGTATTTTTACCCGGACTTTTAGTTGGGTTCGTAATTTTACCCGGAGTTTTAGTTGGGTTCGTAATTTTACCCGGAGTTTTAGTTGGGTTCGTAATTTTACCCGGAGTTTTAGTTGGGTTCGTAATTTTACCCGGAGTTTTACTTGGGTTCGTAATTTTACCCGGAGTTTTACTTGGGTTCGTAATTTTACCCGGAGTTTTACTTGGGTTCGTAATTTTACCCGGAGTTTTAGTTGGGTTCGTAATTTTACCCGGAGTTTTAGTTGGGTTCGTAATTTTACCCGGACTTTTTAGTTGGGTTCGTATTTTTTACCCGGACTTTTAGTTGGGTTCGTAATTTTACCCGGAGTTTTAGTTGAGTTCGTAATTTTACCCGGAGTTTTAGTTGGGTTCGTAATTTTACCCGGACTTTTTAGTTGGGTTCGTAATTTTACCCGGACTTTTTAGTTGGGTTCGTATTTTTTACCCGGAGTTTTAGTTGGGTTCGTAATTTTACTCGGAGTTTTAGTTGGGTTCGTAATTTTACCCGGACTTTTTAGTTGGGTTCGTATTTTTTACCCGGACTTTTAGTTGGGTTCGTAATTTTACCCGGAGTTTTTAGTTGGGTTCGTAATTTTACCCGGAGTTTTAGTTGGGTTCGTAATTTTACCCGGACTTTTTAGTTGGGTTCGAATTTTTTACCCGGACTTTTAGTTGGGTTCATAATTTTACCCGGAGTTTTAGTTGGGTTCGTAATTTTACCCGGCCCTTTAAGTTGGGTTCGTATTTTGTACCCGGACTTTTAGTTGGGTTCGTAATTTTACCCGGAGTTTTAGTTGGGTTCGTAATTTTACCCGGAGTTTTAGTTGGGTTCGTAATTTTACCCGGAGTCTTGAGTTACCCGGACTTTTTAGTTGGGTTCGTATTTTTACCCGGACTTTTAGTTGGGTTCTTAATTTTACCCGGAGTTTTAGTTGGGTTCGTAATTTTACCCGGAGTTTTAGTTGGGTTCGTAATATTACCTGGAGTTTTACTTGGGTTCGTAACTTTACCCGGAGTTTTACTTGGGTTCGTAATTTTACCCGGAGTTTTAGTTGGGTTCGTAATTTTACCCGGAGTTTTAGTTGGGTTCGTAATTTTACCCGGACTTTTTAGTTGGGTTCGTATTTTTTACCCGGACTTTTAGTTGGGTTCGTAATTTTACCCGGAGTATTAGTTGGGTTCGTAATTTTACCCGGAGTTTTAGTTGAGTTCATAATTTTACCCGGAGTTTTAGTTGGGTTCGTAATTTTACCCGGACTTTTTAGTTGGGTTCGTAATTTTACCCGGACTTTTTAGTTGGGTTCGTATTTTTTACCCGGAGTTTTATTTGGGTTCGTAATTTTACCCGGAGTTTTAGTTGGGTTCGTAATTTTACCCGGAGTTTTAGTTGAGTTCGTAATTTTACCCGGAGTTTTAGTTGGGTTCGTAATTTTACCCGGACTTTTTAGTTGGGTTCGTAATTTTACCCGGACTTTTTAGTTGGGTTCGTAATTTTACCCGGGGTTTTAGTTGGGTTCGTAATTTTACCCGGAGTTTTACTTGGGTTCGTAATTTTACCCGGAGTTTTACTTGGGTTCGTAATTTTACCCGGAGTTTTACTTGGGTTCGTAATTTTACCCGGAGTTTTAGTTGGGTTCGTAATTTTACCCGGAGTTTTAGTTGCGTTCGTAATTTTACCCGGACTTTTTAGTTGGGTTCGTACTTTTTACCCGGACTTTTAGTTGGGTTCGTAATTTTACCCGGAGTTTTAGTTGGGTTCGTAATTTTACCCGGAGTTTTAGTTGAGTTCGTAATTTTACCCGGAGTTTTAATTGGGTTCGTAATTTTACCCGGACTTTTTAGTTGGGTTCGTAATTTTACCCGGACTTTTTAGTTGGGTTCGTATTTTTTACCCGGAGTTTTTAGTTGGGTTCGTAATTTTACCCGGAGTTTTAGTTGGGTTCGTAATTTTACCCGGACTTTTTAGTTGGGTTCGTATTTTTTACCCGGACTTTTAGTTGGGTTCGTAATTTTACCCGGAGTTTTAGTTGGGTTCGTAATTTTACCCGGAGTTTTAGTTGGGTTCGCAATTTTACCCGGAGTCTTGAGTTAATAGTTGGGTTCGTATTTTTACCCGGACTTTTAGTTGGGTTCGTAATTTTACCCGGAGTTTTAGTTGGGTTCGTAATTTTACCCGGAGTTTTAGTTGGGTTCGTAATTTTACCCGGAGTTTTAGTTGGGTTCGTAATTTTACCCGGAGTTTTACTTGGGTTCGTAATTTTACCCGGAGTTTTACTTGGGTTCGTAATTTTACCCGGAGTTTTACTTGGGTTCGTAATTTTACCCGGAGTTTTAGTTGGGTTCGTAATTTTACCCGGAGTTTTAGTTGGGTTCGTAATTTTACCCGGACTTTTTAGTTGGGTTCGTATTTTTTACCCGGACTTTTAGTTGGGTTCGTAATTTTACCCGGAGTTTTAGTTGGGTTCGTAATTTTACCCGGAGTTTTAGTTGAGTTCGTAATTTTACCCGGAGTTTTAGTTGGGTTCGTAATTTTACCCGGACTTTTTAGTTGGGTTCGTAATTTTACCCGGAGTTTTAGTTGAGTTCGTAATTTTACCCGGAGTTTTAATTGGGTTCGTAATTTTACCCGGACTTTTTAGTTGGGTTCGTAATTTTACCCGGACTTTTTAGTTGGGTTCGTATTTTTTACCCGGAGTTTTAGTTGGGTTCGTAATTTTACCCGGAGTTTTAGTTGGGTTCGTAATTTTACCCGGACTTTTTAGTTGGGTTCGTATTTTTTACCCGGACTTTTAGTTGGGTTCGTAATTTTACCCGGAGTTTTTAGTTGGGTTCGTAATTTTACCCGGAGTTTTAGTTGGGTTCGTAATTTTACCCGGACTTTTTAGTTGGGTTCGTATTTTTTACCCGGACTTTTAGTTGGGTTCGTAATTTTACCCGGAGTTTTAGTTGGGTTCGTAATTTTACCCGGAGTTTTAGTTGGGTTCGCAATTTTACCCGGAGTCTTGAGTTAATAGTTGGGTTCGTATTTTTACCCGGACTTTTAGTTGGGTTCGTAATTTTACCCGGAGTTTTAGTTGGGTTCGTAATTTTACCCGGAGTTTTAGTTGGGTTCGTAATTTTACCCGGAGTTTTAGTTGGGTTCGTAATTTTACCCGGAGTTTTACTTGGGTTCGTAATTTTACCCGGAGTTTTACTTGGGTTCGTAATTTTACCCGGAGTTTTACTTGGGTTCGTAATTTTACCCGGAAATTTAGTTGGGTTCGTAATTTTACCCGGAGTTTTAGTTGGGTTCGTAATTTTACCCGGACTTTTTAGTTGGGTTCGTATTTTTTACCCGGACTTTTAGTTGGGTTCGTAATTTTACCCGGAGTTTTAGTTGGGTTCGTAATTTTACCCGGTGTTTTAGTTGAGTTCGTAATTTTACCCGGAGTTTTAGTTGGGTTCGTAATTTTACCCGGACTTTTTAGTTGGGTTCGTAATTTTACCCGGACTTTTTAGTTGGGTTCGTATTTTTTACCCGGAGTTTTAGTTGGGTTCGTAATTTTACCCGGAGTTTTAGTTGGGTTCGTAATTTTACCCGGACTTTTTAGTTGGGTTAGTATTTTTTACCCGGACTTTTAGTTGGGTTCGTAATTTTACCCGGAGTTTTTAGTTGGGTTCGTAATTTTACCCGGAGTTTTAGTTGTGTTCGTAATTTTACCCGGACTTTTTAGTTGGGTTCGAATTTTTTACCCGGACTTTTAGTTGGGTTCATAATTTTACCCGGAGTTTTAGTTGGGTTCGTAATTTTACCCGGACCTTTTAGTTGGGTTCGTATTTTGTACCCGGACTTTTAGTTGGGTTCGTAATTTTACCCGGAGTTTTAGTTGGGTTCGTAATTTTACCCGGAGTTTTAGTTGGGTTCGTAATTTTACCCGGAGTCTTGAGTTACCCGGACTTTTTAGTTGGGTTCGTATTTTTAATCGGACTTTTAGTTGGGTTCGTAATTTTACCCGGAGTTTTAGTTGGGTTCGTAATATTACCTGGAGTTTTACTTGGGTTCGTAACTTTACCCGGAGTTTTACTTGGGTTCGTAATTTTACCCGGAGTTTTAGTTGGGTTCGTAATTTTACCCGGAGTTTTAGTTGGGTTCGTAATTTTACCCGGACTTTTTAGTTGGGTTCGTATTTTTTTACCCGGACTTTTAGTTGGGTTCGTAATTTTACCCGGAGTATTAGTTGGGTTCGTAATTTTACCCGGAGTTTTAGTTGAGTTCATAATTTTACCCGGAGTTTTAGTTGGGTTCGTAATTTTACCCGGACTTTTTAGTTGGGTTCGTAATTTTACCCGGACTTTTTAGTTGGGTTCGTATTTTTTACCCGGAGTTTTATTTGGGTTCGTAATTTTACCCGGAGTTTTAGTTGGGTTCGTAATTTTACCCGGAGTTTTAGTTGAGTTCGTAATTTTACCCGGAGTTTTAGTTGGGTTCGTAATTTTACCCGGACTTTTTAGTTGGGTTCGTAATTTTACCCGGACTTTTTAGTTGGGTTCGTAATTTTACCCGGGGTTTTAGTTGGGTTCGTAATTTTACCCGGAGTTTTACTTGGGTTCGTAATTTTACCCGGAGTTTTACTTGGGTTCGTAATTTTACCCGGAGTTTTACTTGGGTTCGTAATTTTACCCGGAGTTTTAGTTGGGTTCGTAATTTTACCCGGAGTTTTAGTTGCGTTCGTAATTTTACCCGGACTTTTTAGTTGGGTTCGTACTTTTTACCCGGACTTTTAGTTGGGTTCGTAATTTTACCCGGAGTTTTAGTTGGGTTCGTAATTTTACCCGGAGTTTTAGTTGAGTTCGTAATTTTACCCGGAGTTTTAATTGGGTTCGTAATTTTACCCGGACTTTTTAGTTGGGTTCGTAATTTTACCCGGACTTTTTAGTTGGGTTCGTATTTTTTACCCGGAGTTTTAGTTGGGTTCGTAATTTTACCCGGACTTTTTAGTTGGGTTCGTATTTTTTACCCGGACTTTTAGTTGGGTTCGTAATTTTACCCGGAGTTTTTAGTTGGGTTCGTAATTTTACCCGGAGTTTTAGTTGGGTTCGTAATTTTACCCGGACTTTTTAGTTGGGTTCGTATTTTTTACCCGGACTTTTAGTTGGGTTCGTAATTTTACCCGGAGTTTTAGTTGGGTTCGTAATTTTACCCGGAGTTTTAGTTGGGTTCGCAATTTTACCCGGAGTCTTGAGTTAATAGTTGGGTTCGTATTTTTACCCGGACTTTTAGTTGGGTTCGTAATTTTACCCGGAGTTTTAGTTGGGTTCGTAATTTTACCCGGAGTTTTAGTTGGGTTCGTAATTTTACCCGGAGTTTTAGTTGGGTTCGTAATTTTACCCGGAGTTTTACTTGGGTTCGTAATTTTACCCGGAGTTTTACTTGGGTTCATAATTTTACCCGGAGTTTTAGTTGAGTTCGTAATTTTACCCGGAGTTTTAGTTGGGTTCGTAATTTTACCCGGACTTTTTAGTTGGGTTCGTAATTTTACCCGGACTTTTTAGTTGGGTTCGTATTTTTTACCCGGAGTTTTAGTTGGGTTCGTAATTTTACCCGGAGTTTTAGTTGGGTTCGTAATTTTACCCGGACTTTTTAGTTGGGTTCGTAATTTTACCCGGAGTTTTAGTTGAGTTCGTAATTTTACCCGGAGTTTTAATTGGGTTCGTAATTTTACCCGGACTTTTTAGTTGGGTTCGTAATTTTACCCGGACTTTTTAGTTGGGTTCGTATTTTTTACCCGGAGTTTTAGTTGGGTTCGTAATTTTACCCGGAGTTTTAGTTGGGTTCGTAATTTTACCCGGACTTTTTAGTTGGGTTCGTATTTTTTACCCGGACTTTTAGTTGGGTTCGTAATTTTACCCGGAGTTTTTAGTTGGGTTCGTAATTTTACCCGGAGTTTTAGTTGGGTTCGTAATTTTACCCGGACTTTTTAGTTGGGTTCGTATTTTTTACCCGGACTTTTAGTTGGGTTCGTAATTTTACCCGGAGTTTTAGTTGGGTTCGTAATTTTACCCGGAGTTTTAGTTGGGTTCGCAATTTTACCCGGAGTCTTGAGTTAATAGTTGGGTTCGTATTTTTACCCGGACTTTTAGTTGGGTTCGTAATTTTACCCGGAGTTTTAGTTGGGTTCGTAATTTTACCCGGAGTTTTAGTTGGGTTCGTAATTTTACCCGGAGTTTTAGTTGGGTTCGTAATTTTACCCGGAGTTTTACTTGGGTTCGTAATTTTACCCGGAGTTTTACTTGGGTTCGTAATTTTACCCGGAGTTTTACTTGGGTTCGTAATTTTACCCGGAAATTTAGTTGGGTTCGTAATTTTACCCGGAGTTTTAGTTGGGTTCGTAATTTTACCCGGACTTTTTAGTTGGGTTCGTATTTTTTACCCGGACTTTTAGTTGGGTTCGTAATTTTACCCGGAGTTTTAGTTGGGTTCGTAATTTTACCCGGAGTTTTAGTTGAGTTCGTAATTTTACCCGGAGTTTTAGTTGGGTTCGTAATTTTACCCGGACTTTTTAGTTGGGTTCGTAATTTTACCCGGACTTTTTAGTTGGGTTCGTATTTTTTACCCGGAGTTTTAGTTGGGTTCGTAATTTTACCCGGAGTTTTAGTTGGGTTCGTAATTTTACCCGACTTTTTAGTTGGGTTAGTATTTTTTACCCGGACTTTTAGTTGGGTTCGTAATTTTACCCGGAGTTTTTAGTTGGGTTCGTAATTTTACCCGGAGTTTTAGTTGTGTTCGTAATTTTACCCGGACTTTTTAGTTGGGTTCGAATTTTTTACCCGGACTTTTAGTTGGGTTCATAATTTTACCCGGAGTTTTAGTTGGGTTCGTAATTTTACCCGGACCTTTTAGTTGGGTTCGTATTTTGTACCCGGACTTTTAGTTGGGTTCGTAATTTTACCCGGAGTTTTAGTTGGGTTCGTAATTTTACCCGGAGTTTTAGTTGGGTTCGTAATTTTACCCGGAGTCTTGAGTTACCCGGACTTTTTAGTTGGGTTCGTATTTTTAATCGGACTTTTAGTTGGGTTCGTAATTTTACCCGGAGTTTTAGTTGGGTTCGTAATATTACCTGGAGTTTTACTTGGGTTCGTAACTTTACCCGGAGTTTTACTTGGGTTCGTAATTTTACCCGGAGTTTTAGTTGGGTTCGTAATTTTACCCGGAGTTTTAGTTGGGTTCGTAATTTTACCCGGACTTTTTAGTTGGGTTCGTATTTTTTTACCCGGACTTTTAGTTGGGTTCGTAATTTTACCCGGAGTATTAGTTGGGTTCGTAATTTTACCCGGAGTTTTAGTTGAGTTCATAATTTTACCCGGAGTTTTAGTTGGGTTCGTAATTTTACCCGGACTTTTTAGTTGGGTTCGTAATTTTACCCGGACTTTTTAGTTGGGTTCGTATTTTTTACCCGGAGTTTTATTTGGGTTCGTAATTTTACCCGGAGTTTTAGTTGGGTTCGTAATTTTACCCGGAGTTTTAGTTGAGTTCGTAATTTTACCCGGAGTTTTAGTTGGGTTCGTAATTTTACCCGACTTTTTAGTTGGGTTCGTAATTTTACCCGGACTTTTTAGTTGGGTTCGTAATTTTACCCGGGGTTTTAGTTGGGTTCGTAATTTTACCCGGAGTTTTACTTGGGTTCGTAATTTTACCCGGAGTTTTACTTGGGTTCGTAATTTTACCCGGAGTTTTACTTGGGTTCGTAATTTTACCCGGAGTTTTAGTTGGGTTCGTAATTTTACCCGGAGTTTTAGTTGCGTTCGTAATTTTACCCGGACTTTTTAGTTGGGTTCGTACTTTTTACCCGGACTTTTAGTTGGGTTCGTAATTTTACCCGGAGTTTTAGTTGGGTTCGTAATTTTACCCGGAGTTTTAGTTGAGTTCGTAATTTTACCCGGAGTTTTAATTGGGTTCGTAATTTTACCCGGACTTTTTAGTTGGGTTCGTAATTTTACCCGGACTTTTTAGTTGGGTTCGTATTTTTTACCCGGAGTTTTAGTTGGGTTCGTAATTTTACCCGGACTTTTTAGTTGGGTTCGTATTTTTTACCCGGACTTTTAGTTGGGTTCGTAATTTTACCCGGAGTTTTTAGTTGGGTTCGTAATTTTACCCGGAGTTTTAGTTGGGTTCGTAATTTTACCCGGACTTTTTAGTTGGGTTCGTATTTTTTACCCGGACTTTTAGTTGGGTTCGTAATTTTACCCGGAGTTTTAGTTGGGTTCGTAATTTTACCCGGAGTTTTAGTTGGGTTCGCAATTTTACCCGGAGTCTTGAGTTAATAGTTGGGTTCGTATTTTTACCCGGACTTTTAGTTGGGTTCGTAATTTTACCCGGAGTTTTAGTTGGGTTCGTAATTTTACCCGGAGTTTTAGTTGGGTTCGTAATTTTACCCGGAGTTTTAGTTGGGTTCGTAATTTTACCCGGAGTTTTACTTGGGTTCGTAATTTTACCCGGAGTTTTACTTGGGTTCATAATTTTACCCGGAGTTTTAGTTGAGTTCGTAATTTTACCCGGAGTTTTAGTTGGGTTCGTAATTTTACCCGGACTTTTTAGTTGGGTTCGTAATTTTACCCGGACTTTTTAGTTGGGTTCGTATTTTTTACCCGGAGTTTTAGTTGGGTTCGTAATTTTACCCGGAGTTTTAGTTGGGTTCGTAATTTTACCCGGACTTTTTAGTTGGGTTCGTATTTTTTACCCGGACTTTTAGTTGGGTTCGTAATTTTACCCGGAGTTTTTAGTTGGGTTCGTAATTTTACCCGGAGTTTTAGTTGGGTTCGTAATTTTACCCGGACTTTTTAGTTGGGTTCGAATTTTTTACCCGGACTTTTAGTTGGGTTCATAATTTTACCCGGAGTTTTAGTTGGGTTCGTAATTTTACCCGGACCTTTTAGTTGGGTTCGTATTTTGTACCCGGACTTTTAGTTGGGTTCGTAATTTTACCCGGAGTTTTAGTTGGGTTCGTAATTTTACCCGGAGTTTTAGTTGGGTTCGTAATTTTACCCGGAGTCTTGAGTTACCCGGACTTTTTAGTTGGGTTCGTATTTTTAATCGGACTTTTAGTTGGGTTCGTAATTTTACCCGGAGTTTTAGTTGGGTTCGTAATTTTACCCGGAGTTTTAGTTGGGTTCGTAATATTACCTGGAGTTTTACTTGGGTTCGTAACTTTACCCGGAGTTTTACTTGGGTTCGTAATTTTACCCGGAGTTTTAGTTGGGTTCGTAATTTTACCCGGAGTTTTAGTTGGGTTCGTAATTATACCCGGACTTTTTAGTTGGGTTCGTATTTTTTACCCGGACTTTTAGTTGGGTTCGTAATTTTACCCGGAGTATTAGTTGGGTTCGTAATTTTACCCGGAGTTTTAGTTGAGTTCATAATTTTACCCGGAGTTTTAGTTGGGTTCGTAATTTTACCCGGACTTTTTAGTTGGGTTCGTAATTTTACCCGGACTTTTTAGTTGGGTTCGTATTTTTTACCCGGAGTTTTATTTGGGTTCGTAATTTTACCCGGAGTTTTAGTTGGGTTCGTAATTTTACCCGGACTTTTTAGTTGGGTTCGTATTTTTACCCGGAGTTTTAGTTACGTTCGTATTTTTACCCGGAGTTTTAGTTGGGTTCGTATTTTTTACCCGGAGTTTTAGTTGGGTTCGTATTTTTACCCGGAGTTTTAGTTGGGTTCGTATTTTTACCCGGAGTTTTAGTTGGGTTCGTATTTTTTACCCGGACTTTTTAGTTGGGTTAGTATTTTTGCCCGGAGTTTAGTTGGGTTCGTATTTTTTTACCCGGAGTTTTAGTTGGGTTCTAAATGTTACCCGGACTTTTTTGTTTGGTTCGTATTTTTTACCCGGAGTTTTAGTTGGGTTCGTAATTTTATCCGGACTTTTTAGTTGGGTTCGTAATTTTACCCGGAGTTTTAGTTGGGTTCGTAATTTTACCCCGAGTTTTAGTTGGGTTCGTAATTTTACCCGGAGTTTTAGTTGGGTTCGTAATTTTACCCGGAGTTTTAGTTGGGTTCGTAATTTTACCCGGACTTTTTAGTAGTGTTCGTATTTTTTACCCGGACTTTTAGTTGGGTTCGAATTTTTTACCCGGACTTTTAGTTGGGTTCATAATTTTACCCGGAGTTTTAGTTGGGTTCGTAATTTTACCCGGACCTTTTAGTTGGGTTCGTATTTTGTACCCGGACTTTTAGTTGGGTTCGTAATTTTACCCGGAGTTTTAGTTGGGTTCGTAATTTTACCCGGAGTTTTAGTTGGGTTCGTAATTTTACCCGGAGTCTTGAGTTACCCGGACTTTTTAGTTGGGTTCGTATTTTTACCCGGACTTTTAGTTGGGTTCGTAATTTTACCCGGAGTTTTAGTTGGGTTCGTAATTTTACCTGGAGTTTTACTTGGGTTCGTAACTTTACCCGGAGTTTTACTTGGGTTCGTAATTTTACCCGGAGTTTTAGTTGGGTTCGTAATCTTACCCGGAGTTTTAGTTGGGTTCGTAATTTTACCGGGACTTTTTAGTTGGGTTCGTATTTTTTACCCGGACTTTTAGTTGGGTTCGTAATTTTACCCGGAGTATTAGTTGGGTTCGTAATTTTACCCGGAGTTTTAGTTGAGTTCATAATTTTACCCGGAGTTTTTTAGTTGGGTTCGTAATTTTACCCGGACTTTTTAGTTGGGTTCGTAATTTTACCCGGACTTTTTAGTTGGGTTCGTATTTTTTACCCGGAGTTTTATTTGGGTTCGTAATTTTACCCGGAGTTTTAGTTGGGTTCGTAATTTTACCCGGACTTTTTAGTTGGGTTCGTATTTTTTACCCGAGCTTTTAGTTGGGTTCGTAATTTTACCCGGAGTTTTAGTTGGGTTCGTATTTTTTACCCGGAGTTTTAGTTGGGTTCGTATTTTTTACCCGGAGTTTTAGTTGGGTTCGTATTTTTACCCGGAGTTTTAGTTGTGTTGGTAATTTTACCCGGAGTTTTAGTTGGGTTCATATTTTTTACCGGACTTTTTAGTTGGGTTCGTATTTTTTACCCGGAGTTTTAGTTGGGTTCGTATTTTTTACCCGGAGTTTTAGTTGGGTTCGTATTTTTACCCGGAGTTTTAGTTGGGTTCGTATTATTACCCGGAGTATTAGTTGGGTTCGTAATTTTACCCGGAGTTTTAGTTGGGTTCGTAATTTTACCCGGAGTTTTAGTTGCGTTCGTAATTTTACCCGGACTTTTTAGTTGGGTTCGTACTTTTTACCCGGACTTTTAGTTGGGTTCGTAATTTTACCCGGAGTTTTAGTTGGGTTCGTAATTTTACCCGGAGTTTTAGTTGAGTTCGTAATTTTACCCGGAGTTTTAATTGGGTTCGTAATTTTACCCGGACTTTTTAGTTGGGTTCGTAATTTTACCCGGACTTTTTAGTTGGGTTCGTATTTTTTACCCGGAGTTTTAGTTGGGTTCGTAATTTTACCCGGACTTTTTAGTTGGGTTCGTATTTTTTACCCGGACTTTTAGTTGGGTTCGTAATTTTACCCGGAGTTTTTAGTTGGGTTCGTAATTTTACCCGGAGTTTTAGTTGGGTTCGTAATTTTACCCGGACTTTTTAGTTGGGTTCGTATTTTTTACCCGGACTTTTAGTTGGGTTCGTAATTTTACCCGGAGTTTTAGTTGGGTTCGTAATTTTACCCGGAGTTTTAGTTGGGTTCGCAATTTTACCCGGAGTCTTGAGTTAATAGTTGGGTTCGTATTTTTACCCGGACTTTTAGTTGGGTTCGTAATTTTACCCGGAGTTTTAGTTGGGTTCGTAATTTTACCCGGAGTTTTAGTTGGGTTCGTAATTTTACCCGGAGTTTTAGTTGGGTTCGTAATTTTACCCGGAGTTTTACTTGGGTTCGTAATTTTACCCGGAGTTTTACTTGGGTTCGTAATTTTACCCGGAGTTTTAGTTGAGTTCGTAATTTTACCCGGAGTTTTAGTTGGGTTCGTAATTTTACCCGGACTTTTTAGTTGGGTTCGTAATTTTACCCGGACTTTTTAGTTGGGTTCGTATTTTTTACCCGGAGTTTTAGTTGGGTTCGTAATTTTACCCGGAGTTTTAGTTGGGTTCGTAATTTTACCCGGACTTTTTAGTTGGGTTCGTATTTTTTACCCGGACTTTTAGTTGGGTTCGTAATTTTACCCGGAGTTTTTAGTTGGGTTCGTAATTTTACCCGGAGTTTTAGTTGGGTTCGTAATTTTACCCGGACTTTTTAGTTGGGTTCGAATTTTTTACCCGGACTTTTAGTTGGGTTCATAATTTTACCCGGAGTTTTAGTTGGGTTCGTAATTTTACCCGGACCTTTTAGTTGGGTTCGTATTTTGTACCCGGACTTTTAGTTGGGTTCGTAATTTTACCCGGAGTTTTAGTTGGGTTCGTAATTTTACCCGGAGTTTTAGTTGGGTTCGTAATTTTACCCGGAGTCTTGAGTTACCCGGACTTTTTAGTTGGGTTCGTATTTTTAATCGGACTTTTAGTTGGGTTCGTAATTTTACCCGGAGTTTTAGTTGGGTTCGTAATTTTACCCGGAGTTTTAGTTGGGTTCGTAATATTACCTGGAGTTTTACTTGGGTTCGTAACTTTACCCGGAGTTTTACTTGGGTTCGTAATTTTACCCGGAGTTTTAGTTGGGTTCGTAATTTTACCCGGAGTTTTAGTTGGGTTCGTAATTATACCCGGACTTTTTAGTTGGGTTCGTATTTTTTACCCGGACTTTTAGTTGGGTTCGTAATTTTACCCGGAGTATTAGTTGGGTTCGTAATTTTACCCGGAGTTTTAGTTGAGTTCATAATTTTACCCGGAGTTTTAGTTGGGTTCGTAATTTTACCCGGACTTTTTAGTTGGGTTCGTAATTTTACCCGGACTTTTTAGTTGGGTTCGTATTTTTTACCCGGAGTTTTATTTGGGTTCGTAATTTTACCCGGAGTTTTAGTTGGGTTCGTAATTTTACCCGGACTTTTTAGTTGGGTTCGTATTTTTACCCGGAGTTTTAGTTACGTTCGTATTTTTACCCGGAGTTTTAGTTGGGTTCGTATTTTTTACCCGGAGTTTTAGTTGGGTTCGTATTTTTACCCGGAGTTTTAGTTGGGTTCGTATTTTTACCCGGAGTTTTAGTTGGGTTCGTATTTTTTACCCGGACTTTTTAGTTGGGTTAGTATTTTTGCCCGGAGTTTAGTTGGGTTCGTATTTTTTTACCCGGAGTTTTAGTTGGGTTCTAAATGTTACCCGGACTTTTTTGTTTGGTTCGTATTTTTTACCCGGAGTTTTAGTTGGGTTCGTAATTTTATCCGGACTTTTTAGTTGGGTTCGTAATTTTACCCGGAGTTTTAGTTGGGTTCGTAATTTTACCCCGAGTTTTAGTTGGGTTCGTAATTTTACCCGGAGTTTTAGTTGGGTTCGTAATTTTACCCGGAGTTTTAGTTGGGTTCGTAATTTTACCCGGACTTTTTAGTTGGGTTCGAATTTTTTACCCGGACTTTTAGTTGGGTTCGAATTTTTTACCCGGACTTTTAGTTGGGTTCATAATTTTACCCGGAGTTTTAGTTGGGTTCGTAATTTTACCCGGACCTTTTAGTTGGGTTCGTATTTTGTACCCGGACTTTTAGTTGGGTTCGTAATTTTACCCGGAGTTTTAGTTGGGTTCGTAATTTTACCCGGAGTTTTAGTTGGGTTCGTAATTTTACCCGGAGTCTTGAGTTACCCGGACTTTTTAGTTGGGTTCGTATTTTTACCCGGACTTTTAGTTGGGTTCGTAATTTTACCCGGAGTTTTAGTTGGGTTCGTAATTTTACCTGGAGTTTTACTTGGGTTCGTAACTTTACCCGGAGTTTTACTTGGGTTCGTAATTTTACCCGGAGTTTTAGTTGGGTTCGTAATTTTACCCGGAGTTTTAGTTGGGTTCGTAATTTTACCGGGACTTTTTAGTTGGGTTCGTATTTTTTACCCGGACTTTTAGTTGGGTTCGTAATTTTACCCGGAGTATTAGTTGGGTTCGTAATTTTACCCGGAGTTTTAGTTGAGTTCATAATTTTACCCGGAGTTTTTTAGTTGGGTTCGTAATTTTACCCGGACTTTTTAGTTGGGTTCGTAATTTTACCCGGACTTTTTAGTTGGGTTCGTATTTTTTACCCGGAGTTTTATTTGGGTTCGTAATTTTACCCGGAGTTTTAGTTGGGTTCGTAATTTTACCCGGACTTTTTAGTTGGGTTCGTATTTTTTACCCGAGCTTTTAGTTGGGTTCGTAATTTTACCCGGAGTTTTAGTTGGGTTCGTATTTTTTACCCGGAGTTTTAGTTGGGTTCGTATTTTTTACCCGGAGTTTTAGTTGGGTTCGTATTTTTACCCGGAGTTTTAGTTGTGTTGGTAATTTTACCCGGAGTTTTAGTTGGGTTCATATTTTTTACCGGACTTTTTAGTTGGGTTCGTATTTTTTACCCGGAGTTTTAGTTGGGTTCGTATTTTTTACCCGGAGTTTTAGTTGGGTTCGTATTTTTACCCGGAGTTTTAGTTGGGTTCGTATTATTACCCGGAGTATTAGTGGGGTTCGTAATTTTACCCGGAGTTTTAGTTGGGTTCGTAATTTTACCCGGAGTTTTAGTTGGGTTCGTAATTTTACCCGGGGTTTTAGTTGGGTTCGTAATTTTACCCGGAGTTTTACTTGGGTTCGTAATTTTACCCGGTGTTTTACTTGGGTTCGTAATTTTACCCGGAGTTTTACTTGGGTTCGTAATTTTACCCGGAGTTTTAGTTGGGTTCGTAATTTTACCCGGAGTTTTAGTTGCGTTCGTAATTTTACCCGGACTTTTTAGTTGGGTTCGTACTTTTTACCCGGACTTTTAGTTGGGTTCGTAATTTTACCCGGAGTTTTAGTTGGGTTCGTAATTTTACCCGGAGTTTTAGTTGAGTTCGTAATTTTACCCGGAGTTTTAATTGGGTTCGTAATTTTACCCGGACTTTTTAGTTGGGTTCGTAATTTTACCCGGACTTTTTAGTTGGGTTCGTATTTTTTACCCGGAGTTTTAGTTGGGTTCGTAATTTTACCCGGAGTTTTAGTTGGGTTCGTAATTTTACCCGGACTTTTTAGTTGGGTTCGTATTTTTTACCCGGACTTTTAGTTGGGTTCGTAATTTTACCCGGAGTTTTTAGTTGGGTTCGTAATTTTACCCGGAGTTTTAGTTGGGTTCGTATTTTTTACCCGGACTTTTAGTTGGGTTCGTAATTTTACCCGGAGTTTTAGTTGGGTTCGTAATTTTACCCGGAGTTTTAGTTGGGTTCGCAATTTTACCCGGAGTCTTGAGTTAATAGTTGGGTTCGTATTTTTACCCGGACTTTTAGTTGGGTTCGTAATTTTACCCGGAGTTTTAGTTGGGTTCGTAATTTTACCCGGAGTTTTAGTTGGGTTCGTAATTTTACCCGGAGTTTTAGTTGGGTTCGTAATTTTACCCGGAGTTTTACTTGGGTTCGTAATTTTACCCGGAGTTTTACTTGGGTTCGTAATTTTACCCGGAGTTTTACTTGGGTTCGTAATTTTACCCGGAGTTTTAGTTGGGTTCGTAATTTTACCCGGAGTTTTAGTTGGGTTCGTAATTTTACCCGGACTTTTTAGTTGGGTTCGTATTTTTTACCCGGACTTTTAGTTGGGTTCGTAATTTTACCCGGAGTTTTAGTTGGGTTCGTAATTTTACCCGGAGTTTTAGTTGAGTTCGTAATTTTACCCGGAGTTTTAGTTGGGTTCGTAATTTTACCCGGACTTTTTAGTTGGGTTCGTAATTTTACCCGGACTTTTTAGTTGGGTTCGTATTTTTTACCCGGAGTTTTAGTTGGGTTCGTAATTTTACCCGGAGTTTTAGTTGGGTTCGTAATTTTACCCGGACTTTTTAGTTGTGTTCGTATTTTTTACCCGGACTTTTAGTTGGGTTCGTAATTTTACCCGGAGTTTTTAGTTGGGTTCGTAATTTTACCCGGACTTTTTAGTTGGGTTCGAATTTTTTACCCGGACTTTTAGTTGGGTTCATAATTTTACCCGGAGTTTTAGTTGGGTTCGTAATTTTACCCGGACCTTTTAGTTGGGTTCGTATTTTGTACCCGGACTTTTAGTTTTTGTTCGTAATTTTACCCGGAGTTTTAGTTGGGTTCGTAATTTTACCCGGAGTTTTAGTTGGGTTCGTAATTTTACCCGGAGTCTTGAGTTACCCGGACTTTTTAGTTGGGTTCGTATTTTTACCCGGACTTTTAGTTGGGTTCGTAATTTTACCCGGAGTTTTAGTTGGGTTCGTAATTTTACCCGGAGTTTTAGTTGGGTTCGTAATATTACCTGGAGTTTTACTTGGGTTCGTAACTTTACCCGGAGTTTTACTTGGGTTCGTAATTTTACCCGGAGTTTTAGTTGGGTTCGTAATTTTACCCGGAGTTTTAGTTGGGTTCGTAATTTTACCCGGACTTTTTAGTTGGGTTCGTATTTTTTACCCGTACTTTTAGTTGGGTTCGTAATTTTACCCGGAGTATTAGTTGGGTTCGTAATTTTACCCGGAGTTTTAGTTGAGTTCATAATTTTACCCGGAGTTTTAGTTGTGTTGGTAATTTTACCCGGACTTTTTAGTTGGGTTCGTAATTTTACCCGGACTTTTTAGTTGGGTTCGTATTTTTTACCCGGAGTTTTATTTGGGTTCGTAATTTTACCCGGAGTTTTAGTTGGGTTCGTAATTTTACCCGGACTTTTTAGTTGGGTTCGTATTTTTACCCGGAGTTTTAGTTACGTTCGTATTTTTACCCGGAGTTTTAGTTGGGTTCGTATTCTTTACCCGGAGTTTTAGTTGGGTTCGTATTTTTACCCGGAGTTTTAGTTGGGTTCGTATTTTTACCCGGAGTTTTAGTTGGGTTCGTATTTTTTACCCGGACTTTTTAGTTGGGTTAGTATTTTTGCCCGGAGTTTAGTTGGGTTCGTATTTTTTTACCCGGAGTTTTAGTTGGGTTCTAAATGTTACCCGGACTTTTTTGTTTGGTTCGTATTTTTTACCCGGAGTTTTAGTTGGGTTCGTAATTTTATCCGGACTTTTTAGTTGGGTTCGTAATTTTACCCGGAGTTTTAGTTGGGTTCGTAATTTTACCCCGAGTTTTAGTTGGGTTCGTAATTTTACCCGGAGTTTTAGTTGGGTTCGTAATTTTACCCGGAGTTTTAGTTGGGTTCGTAATTTTACCCGGACTTTTTAGTTGGGTTCGTATTTTTTACCCGGACTTTTAGTTGGGTTCGTAATTTTACCCGGAGTTTTAGTTGGGTTCGTAATTTTACCCGGAGTTTTAGTTGAGTTCGTAATTTTACCCGGAGTTTTAGTTGGGTTCGTAATTTTACCCGAACTTTTTAGTTGGGTTCGTATTTTTTACCCGGACTTTTAGTTGGGTTCGTAATTTTACCCGGAGTTTTAGTTGGGTTCGTAATTTTACCCGGAGTTTTAGTTGGGTTCGTAATTTTACCCGGAGTTTTACTTGGCTTCGTAATTTTACCCGGAGTTTTACTTGGGTTCGTAATTTTACCCGGAGTTTTACTTGGGTTCGTAATTTTACCCGGAGTTTTAGTTGGGTTCGTAATTTTACCCGGAGTTTTAGTTGGGTTCGTAATTTTACCCAGACTTTTTAGTTGGGTTCGTATTTTTTACCCGGACTTTTAGTTGGGTTCGTAATTTTACCCGGAGTTTTAGTTGGGTTCGTAATTTTACCCGGAGTTTTAGTTGAGTTCGTATTTTTTACCCGGAGTTTTAGTTGGGTTCGTAATTTTACCCGGAGTTTTAGTTGGGATCGTAATTTTACCCGGACTTTTTAGTTGGGTTCGTATTTTTTACCCGGACTTTTAGTTGGGTTCGTAATTTTACCCGGAGTTTTTAGTTGGGTTCGTAATTTTACCCGGAGTTTTAGTTGGGTTCGTAATTTTACCCGGACCTTTTAGTTGGGTTCGTATTTTGTAACCGGACTTTTAGTTGGGTTCGTAATTTTACCCGGAGTTTTAGTTGGGTTCGTAATTTTACCCGGAGTTTTAGTTGGGTTCGTAATTTTACCCGGAGTCTTGAGTTACCCGGACTTTTTAGTTGGGTTCGTATTTTTACCCGGACTTTTAGTTGGGTTCGTAATTTTACCCGGAGTTTTAGTTGGGTTCGTAATTTTACCTGGAGTTTTACTTGGGTTCGTAACTTTACCCGGAGTTTTACTTGGGTTCGTAATTTTACCCGGAGTTTTAGTTGGGTTCGTAATTTTACCCGGAGTTTTAGTTGGGTTCGTAATTTTACCGGGACTTTTTAGTTGGGTTCGTATTTTTTACCCGGACTTTTAGTTGGGTTCGTAATTTTACCCGGAGTATTAGTTGAGTTCGTAATTTTACCCGGAGTTTTAGTTGAGTTCATAATTTTACCCGGAGTTTTAGTTGGGTTCGTAATTTTACCCGGACTTTTTAGTTGGGTTCGTAATTTTACCCGGACTTTTTAGTTGGGTTCGTATTTTTTACCCGGAGTTTTATTTGGGTTCGTAATTTTACCCGGAGTTTTAGTTGGGTTCGTAATTTTACCCGGACTTTTTAGTTGGGTTCGTATTTTTTACCCGGACTTTTAGTTGGGTTCGTAATTTTACCCGGAGTTTTAGTTGGGTTCGTATTTTTTACCCGGAGTTTTAGTTGGGTTCGTATTTTTTACCCGGAGTTTTAGTTGGGTTCGTATTTTTACCCGGAGTTTTAGTTGTGTTGGTAATTTTACCCGGAGTTTTAGTTGGGTTCATATTTTTTACCGGACTTTTTAGTTGGGTTCGTATTTTTTACCCGGAGTTTTAGTTGGGTTCGTAATTTTACCCGGACCTTTTAGTTGGGTTCGTATTTTGTACCCGGACTTTTAGTTTTTGTTCGTAATTTTACCCGGAGTTTTAGTTGGGTTCGTAATTTTACCCGGAGTTTTAGTTGGGTTCGTAATTTTACCCGGAGTCTTGAGTTACCCGGACTTTTTAGTTGGGTTCGTATTTTTACCCGGACTTTTAGTTGGGTTCGTAATTTTACCCGGAGTTTTAGTTGGGTTCGTAATTTTACCCGGAGTTTTAGTTGGGTTCGTAATATTACCTGGAGTTTTACTTGGGTTCGTAACTTTACCCGGAGTTTTACTTGGGTTCGTAATTTTACCCGGAGTTTTAGTTGGGTTCGTAATTTTACCCGGAGTTTTAGTTGGGTTCGTAATTTTACCCGGACTTTTTAGTTGGGTTCGTATTTTTTACCCGTACTTTTAGTTGGGTTCGTAATTTTACCCGGAGTATTAGTTGGGTTCGTAATTTTACCCGGAGTTTTAGTTGAGTTCATAATTTTACCCGGAGTTTTAGTTGTGTTGGTAATTTTACCCGGACTTTTTAGTTGGGTTCGTAATTTTACCCGGACTTTTTAGTTGGGTTCGTATTTTTTACCCGGAGTTTTAGTTGGGTTCGTATTTTTTACCCGGAGTTTTAGTTGGGTTCGTATTTTTACCCGGAGTTTTAGTTGTGTTGGTAATTTTACCCGGAGTTTTAGTTGGGTTCATATTTTTTACCGGACTTTTTAGTTGGGTTCGTATTTTTTACCCGGAGTTTTAGTTGGGTTCGTAATTTTACCCGGACCTTTTAGTTGGGTTCGTATTTTGTACCCGGACTTTTAGTTTTTGTTCGTAATTTTACCCGGAGTTTTAGTTGGGTTCGTAATTTTACCCGGAGTTTTAGTTGGGTTCGTAATTTTACCCGGAGTCTTGAGTTACCCGGACTTTTTAGTTGGGTTCGTATTTTTACCCGGACTTTTAGTTGGGTTCGTAATTTTACCCGGAGTTTTAGTTGGGTTCGTAATTTTACCCGGAGTTTTAGTTGGGTTCGTAATATTACCTGGAGTTTTACTTGGGTTCGTAACTTTACCCGGAGTTTTACTTGGGTTCGTAATTTTACCCGGAGTTTTAGTTGGGTTCGTAATTTTACCCGGAGTTTTAGTTGGGTTCGTAATTTTACCCGGACTTTTTAGTTGGGTTCGTATTTTTTACCCGTACTTTTAGTTGGGTTCGTAATTTTACCCGGAGTATTAGTTGGGTTCGTAATTTTACCCGGAGTTTTAGTTGAGTTCATAATTTTACCCGGAGTTTTAGTTGTGTTGGTAATTTTACCCGGACTTTTTAGTTGGGTTCGTAATTTTACCCGGACTTTTTAGTTGGGTTCGTATTTTTTACCCGGAGTTTTATTTGGGTTCGTAATTTTACCCGGAGTTTTAGTTGGGTTCGTAATTTTACCCGGACTTTTTAGTTGGGTTCGTATTTTTACCCGGAGTTTTAGTTACGTTCGTATTTTTACCCGGAGTTTTAGTTGGGTTCGTATTCTTTACCCGGAGTTTTAGTTGGGTTCGTATTTTTACCCGGAGTTTTAGTTGGGTTCGTATTTTTACCCGGAGTTTTAGTTGGGTTCGTATTTTTTACCCGGACTTTTTAGTTGGGTTAGTATTTTTGCCCGGAGTTTAGTTGGGTTCGTATTTTTTTACCCGGAGTTTTAGTTGGGTTCTAAATGTTACCCGGACTTTTTTGTTTGGTTCGTATTTTTTACCCGGAGTTTTAGTTGGGTTCGTAATTTTATCCGGACTTTTTAGTTGGGTTCGTAATTTTACCCGGAGTTTTAGTTGGGTTCGTAATTTTACCCCGAGTTTTAGTTGGGTTCGTAATTTTACCCGGAGTTTTAGTTGGGTTCGTAATTTTACCCGGAGTTTTAGTTGGGTTCGTAATTTTACCCGGACTTTTTAGTTGGGTTCGTATTTTTTACCCGGACTTTTAGTTGGGTTCGTAATTTTACCCGGAGTTTTAGTTGGGTTCGTAATTTTACCCGGAGTTTTAGTTGAGTTCGTAATTTTACCCGGAGTTTTAGTTGGGTTCGTAATTTTACCCGAACTTTTTAGTTGGGTTCGTATTTTTTACCCGGACTTTTAGTTGGGTTCGTAATTTTACCCGGAGTTTTAGTTGGGTTCGTAATTTTACCCGGAGTTTTAGTTGGGTTCGTAATTTTACCCGGAGTTTTACTTGGCTTCGTAATTTTACCCGGAGTTTTACTTGGGTTCGTAATTTTACCCGGAGTTTTACTTGGGTTCGTAATTTTACCCGGAGTTTTAGTTGGGTTCGTAATTTTACCCGGAGTTTTAGTTGGGTTCGTAATTTTACCCAGACTTTTTAGTTGGGTTCGTATTTTTTACCCGGACTTTTAGTTGGGTTCGTAATTTTACCCGGAGTTTTAGTTGGGTTCGTAATTTTACCCGGAGTTTTAGTTGAGTTCGTATTTTTTACCCGGAGTTTTAGTTGGGTTCGTAATTTTACCCGGAGTTTTAGTTGGGATCGTAATTTTACCCGGACTTTTTAGTTGGGTTCGTATTTTTTACCCGGACTTTTAGTTGGGTTCGTAATTTTACCCGGAGTTTTTAGTTGGGTTCGTAATTTTACCCGGAGTTTTAGTTGGGTTCGTAATTTTACCCGGACCTTTTAGTTGGGTTCGTATTTTGTAACCGGACTTTTAGTTGGGTTCGTAATTTTACCCGGAGTTTTAGTTGGGTTCGTAATTTTACCCGGAGTTTTAGTTGGGTTCGTAATTTTACCCGGAGTCTTGAGTTACCCGGACTTTTTAGTTGGGTTCGTATTTTTACCCGGACTTTTAGTTGGGTTCGTAATTTTACCCGGAGTTTTAGTTGGGTTCGTAATTTTACCTGGAGTTTTACTTGGGTTCGTAACTTTACCCGGAGTTTTACTTGGGTTCGTAATTTTACCCGGAGTTTTAGTTGGGTTCGTAATTTTACCCGGAGTTTTAGTTGGGTTCGTAATTTTACCGGGACTTTTTAGTTGGGTTCGTATTTTTTACCCGGACTTTTAGTTGGGTTCGTAATTTTACCCGGAGTATTAGTTGAGTTCGTAATTTTACCCGGAGTTTTAGTTGAGTTCATAATTTTACCCGGAGTTTTAGTTGGGTTCGTAATTTTACCCGGACTTTTTAGTTGGGTTCGTAATTTTACCCGGACTTTTTAGTTGGGTTCGTATTTTTTACCCGGAGTTTTATTTGGGTTCGTAATTTTACCCGGAGTTTTAGTTGGGTTCGTAATTTTACCCGGACTTTTTAGTTGGGTTCGTATTTTTTACCCGGACTTTTAGTTGGGTTCGTAATTTTACCCGGAGTTTTAGTTGGGTTCGTATTTTTTACCCGGAGTTTTAGTTGGGTTCGTATTTTTTACCCGGAGTTTTAGTTGGGTTCGTATTTTTACCCGGAGTTTTAGTTGTGTTGGTAATTTTACCCGGAGTTTTAGTTGGGTTCATATTTTTTACCGGACTTTTTAGTTGGGTTCGTATTTTTTACCCGGAGTTTTAGTTGGGTTCGTATTTTTTACCCGGAGTTTTAGTTGGGTTCGTATTTTTACCCGGAGTTTTAGTTGGGTTCGTATTTTTACCCGGAGTTTTAGTTGGGTTCGTATTTTTTACCCGGACTTTTTAGTTGGGTTAGTATTTTTGCCCGGAGTTTTAGTTGGGTTCGTATTTTTTAGCCGGAGTTTTAGTTCGGTTCGTATTTTTTACCCGGAGTTTTAGTTGGGTTCGTATTTTTACCCGGAGTTTTAGTTGGGTTCGTATTTTTACCCGGAGTTTTAGTTAGGTTCGTATTTTTTACCCGGAGTTTTAGTTGGGTTCGTATTTTTACCCGGAGTTTTAGTTGGGTTCGTATTTTTACCCGGAGTTTTAGTTGGGTTCGTATTTTTTACCCGGACTTTTTAGTTGGGTTAGTATTTTTGCCCGGAGTTTTAGTTGGGTTCGTTTTTTTTTACCCAGAGTTTTAGTTGGGTTCTAAATGTTACCCGGACTTTTTTGTTTGGTTCGTATTTTTTACCCGGACTTTTAGTTGGGTTCGTAATTTTACCCGGAGTTTTAGTTGGGTTCATAATTTTACCCGGAGTTTTAGTTGAGTTCGTAATTTTACCCGGAGTTTTAGTTGGGTTCGTAATTTTACCCGGACTTTTTAGTTGGGTTCGTAATTTTACCCGGACTTTTTAGTTGGGTTCGTATTTTTTACCCGGAGTTTTAGTTGGGTTCGTAATTTTACCCGGAGTTTTAGTTGGGTTCGTAATTTTACCCGGACTTTTTAGTTGGGTTCGTATTTTTTACCCGGACTTTTAGTTGGGTTCGTAATTTTACCCGGAGTTTTAGTTGGGTTCGTATTTTTTACCCGGAGTTTTAGTTGGGTTCGTATTTTTTACCCGGAGTTTTAGTTGGGTTCGTATTTTTACCCGGAGTTTTAGTTGTGTTGGTAATTTTACCGGAGTTTTAGTTGGGTTCATATTTTTTACCGGACTTTTTAGTTGGGTTCGTATTTTTTACCCGGAGTTTTAGTTGGGTTCGAATTTTTACCCGGAGTTTTAGTTGGGTTCGTATTTTTTACCCGGACTTTTTAGTTGGGTTAGTATTTTTGCCCGGAGTTTTAGTTGGGTTCGTATTTTTTAGCCGGAGTTTTAGTTGGGTTCGTATTTTTTACCCGGAGTTTTAGTTGGGTTCGTATTTTTACCCGGAGTTTTAGTTACGTTCGTATTTTTACCCGGAGTTTTAGTTGGGTTCGTATTTTTTACCCGGAGTTTTGGTTGGGTTCGTATTTTTACCCGGAGTTTTAGTTGGGTTCGTATTTTTACCCGGAGTTTTAGTTGGGTTCGTATTTTTTACCCGGACTTTTAGTTGGGTTAGTATTTTTGCCCGGAGTTTAGTTGGGTTCGTATTTTTTTACCCGGAGTTTTAGTTGGGTTCTAAATGTTACCCGGACTTCTTTGTTTGGTTCGTATTTTTTACCCGGAGTTTTAGTTGGGTACGTAATTTTACCCGGATTTTTTATTTGGGTTCGTAATTTTACCCGGAGTTTTAGTTGGGTTCGTAATTTTACCCCGAGTTTTAGTTGGGTTCGTAATTTTACCCGGAGTTTTAGTTGGGTTCGTAATTTTACCCGGAGTTTTAGTTGGGTTCGTAATTTTACCCGGACTTTTTAGTTGGCTTCGTATTTTTTACCCGGACTTTTAGTTGGGTTCGTAATTTTACCCGGAGTTTTAGTTGGGTTCGTAATTTTACCCGGAGTTTTAGTTGAGTTCGTAATTTTACCCGGAGTTTTAGTTGGGTTCGTAATTTTACCCGGACTTTTTAGTTGGGTTCGTATTTTTTACCCGGACTTTTAGTTGCGTTCGTAATTTTACCCGGAGTTTTAGTTGGGTTCGTAATTTTACCCGGAGTTTTAGTTGGGTTCGCAATTTTACCCAGAGTCTTGAGTTAATGGTTGGGTTCGTATTTTTACCCGGACTTTTAGTTGGGTTCGTAATTTTACCCGGAGTTTTAGTTGGGTTCATAATTTTACCCGGAGTTTTAGTTGAGTTCATAATTTTACCCGGAGTTTTAGTTGGGTTCGTAATTTTACCGGACTTTTTAGTTGGGTTCGTAATTTTACCCGGACTTTTTAGTTGGGTTCGTATTTTTTACCCGGAGTTTTATTTGGGTTCGTAATTTTACCCGGAGTTTTAGTTGGGTTCGTAATTTTACCCGGACTTTTTAGTTGGGTTCGTATTTTTTACCCGGACTTTAGTTGGGTTCGTAATTTTACCCGGACTTTTTAGTTGGGTTCGTATTTTTTACCCGGAGTTTTATTTGGGTTCGTAATTTTACCCGGAGTTTTAGTTGGGTTCGTAATTTTACCCGGACTTTTTAGTTGGGTTCGTATTTTTTACCCGGAGTTTTAGTTGGGTTCGTATTATTTACCCGGAGTTTTAGTTGGGTTCGTATTTTTACCCGGAGTTTTAGTTGGGTTCGTATTTTTTACCCGGAGTTTTAGTTGGGTTCGTATTTTTACCCGGAGTTTTAGTTGGGTTCGTATTTTTACCCGGAGTTTTAGTTGGGTTCGTATTTTTTACCCGGACTTTTTAGTTGGGTTAGTATTTTTACCCGGAGTTTAGTTGGGTTCGTATTTTTTTACCCGGAGTTTTAGTTGGGTTCTAAATGTTACCCGGACTTTTTTGTTTGGTTCGTATTTTTTACACGGAGTTTTAGTTGGGTTCGTAATTTTATCCGGACTTTTTAGTTGGGTTCGTAATTTTACCCGGAGTTTTAGTTGGGTTCGTAATTTTACCCCGAGTTTTAGTTGGGTTCGTAATTTTACCCGGAGTTTTAGTTGGGTTCGTAATTTTACCCTAAGTTTTAGTTGGGTTCGTAATTTTACCCGGACTTTTTAGTTGGGTTCGTATTTTTTACCCGGACTTTTAGTTGGGTTCGTAATTTTACCCGGAGTTTTAGTTGGGTTCGTAATTTTACCCGGAGTTTTAGTTGAGTTCGTAAGTTTACCCGGAGTTTTAGTTGGGTTCGTAATTTTACCCGGACTTTTTAGTTGGGTTCGTATTTTTTACCCGGACTTTTCGTTGGGTTCGTAATTTTACCCGGAGTTTTAGTTGGGTTCGTAATTTTACCCGGAGTTTTAGTTGGGTTCGTAATTTTACCCGGAGTTTTACTTGGCTTCGTAATTTTACCCGGAGTTTTACTTGGGTTCGTAATTTTACCCGGAGTTTTACTTGGGTTCGTAATTTTACCCGGAGTTTTAGTTGGGTTCGTAATTTTACCCGGAGTTTTAGTTGGGTTCGTAATTTTACCCGGACTTTTTAGTTGGGTTCGTATTTTTTACCCGGACTTTTAGTTGGGTTCGTAATTTTACCCGGAGTTTTAGTTGGGTTCGTAATTTTACCCGGAGTTTTAGTTGAGTTCGTATTTTTACCCGGAGTTTAATTGGGTTCGTATTTTTTACCCGGAGTTTTGGTTGGGTTCGTATTTTTACCCGGAGTTTTAGTTGGGTTCGTATTTTTACCCGTTTTAGTTGGGTTCGTATTTTTTACCCGGACTTTTAGTTGGGTTAGTATTTTTGCCCGGAGTTTAGTTGGGTTCGTATTTTTTTACCAGGAGTTTTAGTTGGGTTCTAAATGTTACCCCGGACTTCTTTGTTTGGTTCGTATTTTTTACCCGGAGTTTTAGTTGGGTACGTAATTTTACCCGGATTTTTTATTTGGGTTCGTAATTTTACCCGGAGTTTTAGTTGGGTTCGTAATTTTACCCCGAGTTTTAGTTGGGTTCGTAATTTTACCCGGAGTTTTAGTTGGGTTCGTAATTTTACCCGGAGTTTTAGTTGGGTTCGTAATTTTACCCGGACTTTTTAGTTGGCTTCGTATTTTTTACCCGGACTTTTAGTTGGGTTCGTAATTTTACCCGGAGTTTTAGTTGGGTTCGTAATTTTACCCGGAGTTTTAGTTGAGTTCGTAATTTTACCCGCAGTTTTAGTTGGGTTCGTAATTTTACCCGGACTTTTTAGTTGGGTTCGTATTTTTTACCCGGACTTTTAGTTGCGTTCGTAATTTTACCCGGAGTTTTAGTTGGGTTCGTAATTTTACCCGGAGTTTTAGTTGGGTTCGCAATTTTACCCAGAGTCTTGAGTTAATGGTTGGGTTCGTATTTTTACCCGGACTTTTAGTTGGGTTCGTAATTTTACCCGGAGTTTTAGTTGGGTTCATAATTTTACCCGGAGTTTTAGTTGAGTTCATAATTTTACCCGGAGTTTTAGTTGGGTTCGTAATTTTACCCGGACTTTTTAGTTGGGTTCGTATTTTACCCGGACTTTTTAGTTGGGTTCGTATTTTTTACCCGGAGTTTTATTTGGGTTCGTAATTTTACCCGGAGTTTTAGTTGGGTTCGTAATTTTACCCGGACTTTTTAGTTGGGTTCGTATTTTTTACCCGGACTTTTAGTTGGGTTCGTAATTTACCCGGAGTTTTAGTTGGGTTCGTATTTTTTACCCGGAGTTTTAGTTGGGTTCGTATTTTTTACCCGGAGTTTAGTTGGGTTCGTATTTTTACCCGGAGTTTTAGTTGTGTTGGTAATTTTACCCGGAGTTTTAGTTGGGTTCATATTTTTTACCGGACTTTTTAGTTGGGTTCGTATTTTTTACCCGGAGTTTTAGTTGGGTTCGTATTTTTTTACCCGGAGTTTTAGTTGGGTTCGTATTTTTACCCGGAGTTTTAGTTGGGTTCGTATTTTTACCCGGAGTTTTAGTTGGGTTCGTATTTTTTACCCGGACTTTTTAGTTGGGTTAGTATTTTTGCCGGAGTTTTAGTGGTTCGTATTTTTTAGCCGGAGTTTTAGTTCGGTTCGTATTTTTTACCCGGAGTTTTAGTTGGGTTCGTATTTTTACCCGGAGTTTTAGTTGGGTTCGTATTTTTACCCGGAGTTTTAGTTGGGTTCGTATTTTTTACCCGGAGTTTTAGTTGGGTTCGTATTTTTACCCGGAGTTTTAGTTGGGTTCGTATTTTTACCCGGAGTTTTAGTTGGGTTCGTATTTTTTACCCGGACTTTTAGTTGGGTTAGTATTTTTGCCCGGAGTTTTAGTTGGGTTCGTTTTTTTTTACCCGGAGTTTTAGTTGGGTTCTAAATGTTACCCGGACTTTTTTGTTTGGTTCGTATTTTTTACCCGGACTTTTAGTTGGGTTCGTAATTTACCCGGAGTTTTAGTTGGGTTCATAATTTTACCCGGAGTTTTAGTTGAGTTCGTAATTTTACCCGGAGTTTTAGTTGGGTTCGTAATTTTACCCGGACTTTTTAGTTGGGTTCGTAATTTTACCCGGACTTTTTAGTTGGGTTCGTATTTTTTTACCCGGAGTTTTAGTTGGGTTCGTAATTTTACCCGGAGTTTTAGTTGGGTTCGTAATTTTACCCGGACTTTTTAGTTGGGTTCGTATTTTTTACCCGGACTTTTAGTTGGGTTCGTAATTTTACCCGGAGTTTTAGTTGGGTTCGTATTTTTTACCCGGAGTTTTAGTTGGGTTCGTATTTTTTACCCGGAGTTTTAGTTGGGTTCGTATTTTTACCCGGAGTTTTAGTTGTGTTGGTAATTTTACCCGGAGTTTTAGTTGGGTTCATATTTTTTACCGGACTTTTTAGTTGGGTTCGTATTTTTTACCCGGAGTTTTAGTTGGGTTCGAATTTTTACCCGGAGTTTTAGTTGGGTTCGTATTTTTTACCCGGACTTTTTAGTTGGGTTAGTATTTTTGCCCGGAGTTTTAGTTGGGTTCGTATTTTTTAGCCGGAGTTTTAGTTGGGTTCGTATTTTTTACCCGGAGTTTTAGTTGGGTTCGTATTTTTACCCGGAGTTTTAGTTACGTTCGTATTTTTACCCGGAGTTTTAGTTGGGTTCGTATTTTTTACCCGGAGTTTTGGTTGGGTTCGTATTTTTACCCGGAGTTTTAGTTGGGTTCGTATTTTTACCCGGAGTTTTAGTTGGGTTCGTATTTTTTACCCGGACTTTTAGTTGGGTTAGTATTTTTGCCCGGAGTTTAGTTGGGTTCGTATTTTTTTACCCGGAGTTTTAGTTGGGTTCTAAATGTTACCCGGACTTCTTTGTTTGGTTCGTATTTTTTACCCGGAGTTTTAGTTGGGTACGTAATTTTACCCGGATTTTTTATTTGGGTTCGTAATTTTACCCGGAGTTTTAGTTGGGTTCGTAATTTTACCCCGAGTTTTAGTTGGGTTCGTAATTTTACCCGGAGTTTTAGTTGGGTTCGTAATTTTACCCGGAGTTTTAGTTGGGTTCGTAATTTTACCCGGACTTTTTAGTTGGCTTCGTATTTTTTACCCGGACTTTTAGTTGGGTTCGTAATTTTACCCGGAGTTTTAGTTGGGTTCGTAATTTTACCCGGAGTTTTAGTTGAGTTCGTAATTTTACCCGGAGTTTTAGTTGGGTTCGTAATTTTACCCGGACTTTTTAGTTGGGTTCGTATTTTTTACCCGGACTTTTAGTTGCGTTCGTAATTTTACCCGGAGTTTTAGTTGGGTTCGTAATTTTACCCGGAGTTTTAGTTGGGTTCGCAATTTTACCCAGAGTCTTGAGTTAATGGTTGGGTTCGTATTTTTACCCGGACTTTTAGTTGGGTTCGTAATTTTACCCGGAGTTTTAGTTGGGTTCATAATTTTACCCGGAGTTTTAGTTGAGTTCATAATTTTACCCGGAGTTTTAGTTGGGTTCGTAATTTTACCCGGACTTTTTAGTTGGGTTCGTAATTTTACCCGGACTTTTTAGTTGGGTTCGTATTTTTTGCCCGGAGTTTTATTTGGGTTCGTAATTTTACCCGGAGTTTTAGTTGGGTTCGTAATTTTACCCGGACTTTTTAGTTGGGTTCGTATTTTTTACCCGGACTTTTAGTTGGGTTCGTAATTTTACCCGGAGTTTTAGTTGGGTTCGTATTTTTTACCCGGAGTTTTAGTTGGGTTCGTATTTTTTACCCGGAGTTTTAGTTGGGTTCGTATTTTTACCCGGAGTTTTAGTTGTGTTGGTAATTTTACCCGGAGTTTTAGTTGGGTTCATATTTTTTGCCGGACTTTTTAGTTGGGTTCGTATTTTTTACCCGGAGTTTTAGTTGGGTTCGTATTTTTTACCCGGAGTTTTAGTTGGGTTCGAATTTTTACCCGGAGTTTTAGTTGGGTTCGTATTTTTTACCCGGAGTTTTAGTTGGGTTCGTATTTTTACCCGGAGTTTTAGTTGGGTTCGTATTTTTTACCCGGATTTTAGTTGGGTTCGTATTTTTTACCCGGACTTTTTAGTTGGGTTAGTATTTTTGCCCGGAGTTTAGTTGGGTTCGTATTTTTTTACCCGGAGTTTTAGTTGGGTTCTAAATGTTACCCGGACTTTTTTGTTTGGTTCGTATTTTTTACCCGGAGTTTTAGTTGGGTTCGTAATTTTATCCGGACTTTTTAGTTGGGTTCGTAATTTTACCCGGAGTTTTAGTTGGGTTCGTAATTTTACCCCGAGTTTTAGTTGGGTTCGTAATTTTACCCGGAGTTTTAGTTGGGTTCGTAATTTTACCCGGAGTTTTAGTTGGGTTCGTAATTTTACCCGGACTTTTTAGTTGGGTTCGTATTTTTTACCCGGACTTTTAGTTGGGTTCGTAATTTTACCCGGAGTTTTAGTTGGGTTCGTAATTTTACCCGGAGTTTTAGTTGAGTTCGTAAGTTTACCCGGAGTTTTAGTTGGGTTCGTAATTTTACCCGGACTTTTTAGTTGGGTTCGTATTTTTTACCCGGACTTTTCGTTGGGTTCGTAATTTTACCCGGAGTTTTAGTTGGGTTCGTAATTTTACCCGGAGTTTTAGTTGGGTTCGTAATTTTACCCGGAGTTTTACTTGGCTTCGTAATTTTACCCGGAGTTTTACTTGGGTTCGTAATTTTACCCGGAGTTTTACTTGGGTTCGTAATTTTACCCGGAGTTTTAGTTGGGTTCGTAATTTTACCCGGAGTTTTAGTTGGGTTCGTAATTTTACCCGGACTTTTTAGTTGGGTTCGTATTTTTTACCCGGACTTTTAGTTGGGTTCGTAATTTTACCCGGAGTTTTAGTTGGGTTCGTAATTTTACCCGGAGTTTTAGTTGAGTTCGTATTTTTACCCGGAGTTTTAGTTGGGTTCGTATTTTTTACCCGGAGTTTTGGTTGGGTTCGTATTTTTACCCGGAGTTTTAGTTGGGTTCGTATTTTTACCCGGAGTTTTAGTTGGGTTCGTATTCTTTACCCGGACTTTTAGTTGGGTTAGTATTTTTGCCCGGAGTTTAGTTGGGTTCGTATTTATTTACCCGGAGTTTTAGTTGGGTTCTAAATGTTACCCGGACTTCTTTGTTTGGTTCGTATTTTTTACCCGGAGTTTTAGTTGGGTACGTAATTTTACCCGGATTTTTTATTTGGGTTCGTAATTTTACCCGGAGTTTTAGTTGGGTTCGTAATTTTACCCCGAGTTTTAGTTGGGTTCGTAATTTTACCCGGAGTTTTAGTTGGGTTCGTAATTTTACCCGGAGTTTTAGTTGGGTTCGTAATTTTACCCGGACTTTTTAGTTGGCTTCGTATTTTTTACCCGGACTTTTAGTTGGGTTCGTAATTTTACCCGGAGTTTTAGTTGGGTTCGTAATTTTACCCGGAGTTTTAGTTGAGTTCGTAATTTTACCCGGAGTTTTAGTTGGGTTCGTAATTTTACCCGGACTTTTTAGTTGGGTTCGTATTTTTTACCCGGACTTTTAGTTGCGTTCGTAATTTTACCCGGAGTTTTAGTTGGGTTCGTAATTTTACCCGGAGTTTTAGTTGGGTTCGCAATTTTACCCAGAGTCTTGAGTTAATGGTTGGGTTCGTATTTTTACCCGGACTTTTAGTTGGGTTCGTAATTTTACCCGGAGTTTTAGTTGGGTTCATAATTTTACCCGGAGTTTTAGTTGAGTTCATAATTTTACCCGGAGTTTTAGTTGGGTTCGTAATTTTACCCGGACTTTTTAGTTGGGTTCGTAATTTTACCCGGACTTTTTAGTTGGGTTCGTATTTTTTACCCGGAGTTTTATTTGGGTTCGTAATTTTACCCGGAGTTTTAGTTGGGTTCGTAATTTTACCCGGACTTTTTAGTTGGGTTCGTATTTTTTACCCGGACTTTTAGTTGGGTTCGTAATTTTACCCGGAGTTTTAGTTGGGTTCGTATTTTTTACCCGGAGTTTTAGTTGGGTTCGTATTTTTTACCCGGAGTTTTAGTTGGGTTCGTATTTTTACCCGGAGTTTTAGTTGTGTTGGTAATTTTACCCGGAGTTTTAGTTGGGTTCATATTTTTTACCGGACTTTTTAGTTGGGTTCGTATTTTTTATCCGGAGTTTTAGTTGGGTTCGTATTTTTTACCCGGAGTTTTAGTTGGGTTCGTATTTTTACCCGGAGTTTTAGTTGGGTTCGTATTTTTTACCCGGAGTTTTAGTTGGGTTCGTATTTTTACCCGGAGTTTTAGTTGGGTTCGTATTTTTACCCGGAGTTTTAGTTGGGTTCGTATTTTTTACCCGGACTTTTTAGTTGGGTTAGTATTTTTGCCCGGAGTTTAGTTGGGTTCGTATTTTTTTACCCGGAGTTTTAGTTGGGTTCTAAATGTTACCCGGACTTTTTTCTTTGGTTCGTATTTTTTACCCGGAGTTTTAGTTGGGTTCGTAATTTTATCCGGACTTTTTAGTTGGGTTCGTAATTTTACCAGGAGTTTTAGTTGGGTTCGTAATTTTACCCCGAGTTTTGGTTGGGTTCGTAATTTTACCCGGAGTTTTAGTTGGGTTCGTAATTTTACCCGGAGTTTTAGTTGGGTTCGTAATTTTACCCGGACTTTTTAGTTGGGTTCGTATTTTTTACCCGGACTTTTTGTTGGGTTCGTAATTTTACCCGGAGTTTTAGTTGGGTTCGTAATTTTACCCGGAGTTTTAGTTGAGTTCGTAATTTTACCCGGAGTTTTAGTTGGGTTCGTAATTTTACCCGGACTTTTTAGTTGGGTTCGTATTTTTTACCCGGACTTTTAGTTGGGTTCGTAATTTTACCCGGAGTTTTAGTTGGGTTCGTAATTTTACCCGGAGTTTTAGTTGGGTTCGTAATTTTACCCGGAGTTTTACTTGGCTTCGTAATTTTACCCGGAGTTTTACTTGGGTTCGTAATTTTACCCGGAGTTTTACTTGGGTTCGTAATTTTACCCGGAGTTTTAGTTGGGTTCGTAATTTTACCCGGAGTTTTAGTTGGGTTCGTAATTTTACCCGGACTTTTTAGTTGGGTTCGTATTTTTTACCCGGACTTTTAGTTGGGTTCGTAATTTTACCCGGAGTTTTAGTTGGGTTCGTAATTTTACCCGGAGTTTTAGTTGAGTTCGTAATTTTACCCGGAGTTTTAGTTGGGTTCGTAATTTTACCCGGACTTTTTAGTTGGGTTCGTAATTTTAGCCGGACTTTTTAGTTGGGTTCGTATTTTTTACCCGGAGTTTTAGTTGGGTTCGTAATTTTACCCGGAGTTTTAGTTGGGTTCGTAATTTTACCCGGACTTTTTAGTTGGGTTCGTATTTTTTACCCGGACTTTTAGTTGGGTTCGTAATTTTACCCGGAGTTTTTAGTTGGGTTCGTAATTTTACCCGGAGTTTTAGTTGGGTTCGTAATTTTACCCGGACCTTTTAGTTGGGATCGTATTTTGTAACCGGACTTTTAGTTGGGTTCGTAATTTTACCCGGAGTTTTAGTTGGGTTCGTAATTTTACCCGGAGTTTTAGTTGGGTTCGTAATTTTACCCGGAGTCTTGAGTTACCCGGACTTTTTAGTTGGGTTCGTATTTTTACCCGGACTTTTAGTTGGGTTCGTAATTTTACCCGGAGTTTTAGTTGGGTTCGTAATTTTACCTGGAGTTTTACTTGGGTTCGTAACTTTACCCGGAGTTTTACTTGGGTTCGTAATTTTACCCGGAGTTTTAGTTGGGTTCGTAATTTTACCCGGAGTTTTAGTTGGGTTCGTAATTTTACCGGGACTTTTTAGTTGGGTTCGTATTTTTTACCCGGACTTTTAGTTGGGTTCGTAATTTTACCCGGAGTAGTAGTTGAGTTCGTAATTTTACCCGGAGTTTTAGTTGAGTTCATAATTTTACCCGGAGTTTTAGTTGGGTTCGTAATTTTACCCGGACTTTTTAGTTGGGTTCGTAATTTTACCCGGACTTTTTAGTTGGGTTCGTATTTTTTACCCGGAGTTTTATTTGGGTTCGTAATTTTACCCGGAGTTTTAGTTGGGTTCGTAATTTTACCCGGACTTTTTAGTTGGGTTCGTATTTTTTACCCGGACTTTTAGTTGGGTTCGTAATTTTACCCGGAGTTTTAGTTGGGTTCGTATTTTTTACCCGGAGTTTTAGTTGGGTTCGTATTTTTTACCCGGAGTTTTAGTTGGGTTCGTATTTTTACCCGGAGATTTAGTTGTGTTGGTAATTTTGCCCGGAGTTTTAGTTGGGTTCATATTTTTTACCGGACTTTTTAGTTGGGTTCGTATTTTTTACCCGGAGTTTTAGTTGGGTTCGTATTTTTTACCCGGAGTTTTAGTTGGGTTCGTATTTTTACCCGGAGTTTTAGTTGGGTTCGTATTTTTTACCCGGACTTTTTAGTTGGGTTAGTATTTTTGCCCGGAGTTTTAGTTGGGTTCGTATTTTTTAGCCGGAGTTTTAGTTCGGTTCGTATTTTTTAATCGGAGTTTTAGTTGGGTTCGTATTTTTACCCGGAGTTTTAGTTGGGTTCGTATTTTTACCCGGAGTTTTAGTTGGGTTCGTATTTTTTACCCGGAGTTTTAGTTGGGTTCGTATTTTTACCCGGAGTTTTAGTTGGGTTCGTATTTTTACCCGGAGTTTTAGTTGGGTTCGTATTTTTTACCCGGACTTTTTAGTTGGGTTAGTATTTTTGCCCGGAGTTTTAGTTGGGTTCGTTTTTTTTTACCCGGAGTTTTAGTTAGGTTCTAAATGTTACCCGGACTTTTTTGTTTGGTTCGTATTTTTTACCCGGACTTTTAGTTGGGTTCGTAATTTTACCCGGAGTTTTAGTTGGGTTCATAATTTTACCCGGAGTTTTAGTTGAGTTCGTAATTTTACCCGGAGTTTTAGTTGGGTTCGTAATTTTACCCGGACTTTTTAGTTGGGTTCGTAATTTTACCCGGACTTTTTAGTTGGGTTCGTATTTTTTACCCGGAGTTTTAGTTGGGTTCGTAATTTTACCCGGAGTTTTAGTTGGGTTCGTAATTTTACCCGGACTTTTTAGTTGGGTTCGTAATTTTACCCGGAGTTTTAGTTGGGTTCGTAATTTTACCCGGAGTTTTAGTTGGGTTCGCAATTTTACCCAGAGTCTTGAGTTAATGGTTGGGTTCGTATTTTTACCCGGACTTTTAGTTGGGTTCGTAATTTTACCCGGAGTTTTAGTTGGGTTCATAATTTTACCCGGAGTTTTAGTTGAGTTCATAATTTTACCCGGAGTTTTAGTTGGGTTCGTAATTTTACCCGGACTTTTTAGTTGGGTTCGTAATTTTACCCGGACTTTTTAGTTGGGTTCGTATTTTTTACCCGGAGTTTTATTTGGGTTCGTAATTTTACCCGGAGTTTTAGTTGGGTTCGTAATTTTACCCGGACTTTTTAGTTGGGTTCGTATTTTTTACCCGGACTTTTAGTTGGGTTCGTAATTTTACCCGGAGTTTTAGTTGGGTTCGTATTTTTTACCCGGAGTTTTAGTTGGGTTCGTATTTTTTACCCGGAGTTTTAGTTGGGTTCGTATTTTTACCCGGAGTTTTAGTTGTGTTGGTAATTTTACCCGGAGTTTTAGTTGGGTTCATATTTTT